>CABEEJ010002636.1:94075-105181 GCA_901482245.1 Timema douglasi | reverse complement strand
CTTATAAGCTACACCATAGTGGAAACATGCAAGGTAAGCTTGTAAGCTCCGCACGCTCTTATAAGCTACACCATAGTGGAAACATGCAAGGTAAGCTTGTAAGCTCCACACGCTCTTATAAGCTACACCATAGTGGAAACTCGAAAGGTAAGCTTGTAAGCTCCACACGCTCTTATAAGCTTCACCATAGTGGAAACATGAAGGTAAGCTTGTAAGCCCCACACGCTCTTATAAGCTACACCATAGTGGAAACTCGAAAGGTAAGCGTGTTACCTTTCACTGCAAACGAAGGTTACGTCTGAAATTCACAGGCGCGACTTGAAATGGTAATGACATCCGAATTATTAATGTTTTTTTTCTAATAATAAACTGCTATTCTGTAGAACAGAACTGACACTTTACGTGCGAAAGGGCTGATTCAGTTCGGAACTATACAAGGGTTGGGTTGGGACGCACGTGTCCGGGACAGTGACGTGTCGAACACGTGTTCTGACCAAGGGACAACCCGTGTTAAGCCATGTCTTCTTGATGTGTTTCTGTAACGATGTGTTCAAGTTCGTAGAAGATTCGTTTTCCCCTTAGGAGGGGTAGGTTTGTTTATTTACTTTATTATTTCTGAACTGCCTCAGTATACCAAACAACGTACAGTGTTGTAAGTTACAACCGACAACAATAAGATATTATATGGTCATGGTAGTTGACAACATTGTAAGGAAAAGGCCGGCGAGATAATGTTTAAAACATTTTTCTACAACAACTGTGTGATTCAAGCGAGTGGAAAAAGGATGCTTACAACAGATGATCTACAACATTCTCCATTAAAACAATAGTTTTTACGTACAACATTGTTGCGACTAATGTTTCCATTATTGTTTTAACCTCTCAAGAGTTTATTTATTTTAGAAAGAAAACCAGGAAATGTTGTGGTTTGGTTAAGTTACTTTAAATATATATTTTTTGGCATGAAATGAACTTGAAATGGTTTTAAAGGAAACGAAAAAAAAAAAGATCACAATACAAAATAATAATGTATCAATTAATATTGTTAGTTTAATAAGGCCTTTTTTTTGTAGGAATTTTCAATGGCAAAAGAATATTTTATATAAGTGGCACAAATTGTTATATGTGTCAAATTATATATATAATAATAATAGTAATATGTGCCCCCTTGGTAACTATCATGTGATTACTAAGCCAATATAGTAATATATTTAGTGGACGCCCCCTAGAAAAACTAACCGACCCGGATTCACTAAATGGTGCAAATCTACTCCAACACAAGCATAAGAACACGCCATCTTTGTGCACCCAACATGCACCTATTTAGTTTGCTTCATTTCACAAGAAGCGAACTGATGGCAAGGACTATGGTGACGTAATCCAAACGTAATCTGTCGCGCTTGATTTCATGTGAAAAATTCACTTCCCAGGTCATTGTTACTATATTTAAAATCTAACGAAAATGGCTGAAAACACAAATGTTACTAGACATTTTTTCTACAAGCAAGCAATTCAATTATTTATAATTGGCATATTTCTGAATGTTTTCTCAAACAGAAATGCTATTATTATTTATAAATCACTTATCTGTATTATTAGTTTAAAGTTTTCATTGCACTAATACAACATTAATAAAAACTTTAAAACATAATTACTTATTTAGTGACAAGATGTCTTTGAATTCAGTAAAATACGAAACCTCTTTGAATCCAGAGAAAAAATATTCAATTTGTTGTAATTAATGCTGTTTTGTTTTATTTGATGCTGTTTGGTTTTATTTGATACCGTTCAGTTTTATTTGATGCTGTTTTGTTTTATGTGATGCTGTTTTGTTTTATTTGATGCCGTTTTGTTTTATGTGATGCTGTTTTGTTTTATTTGGTTCCTTTTAGTTTTATTTGATGCTGTTTTGTTTTATGTGATGCTGTTTTGTTTTATTTTATGGCGTTTAGTTTTTTATGTGATGCTGTTTTGTTTTATTTGGTGCCTTTTAGTTTTATTTGATGTTGTTTTGTTTTATTTGATGCCGTTCAGTTTTATGTGATGCCGTTTTGTTTTATGTGATGCTGTTTTGTTTTATTTTATGCCGTTTTGTTTTATGTGATGCTGTTTTGTTTTATTTGATACCGTTCCATTTTATTTGATGCTGTTTTGTTTTATGTGATGCTGTTTTGTCTTATTTGATGCCGTTCAGTTTTATATGATGCCGTTTTGTGTTATGTGATGCTGTTTTGTTTTATGTGATGCCGTTTTGTTTTATGTGATGCTGTTTTGTTTTATTTTATGACGTTAATCTTATTTTATGCTTTGTTTTATAGTAACGAAATGAATGTCATGACAGTGTACTAATGTACTGTACAATGCAACAATACCAGGTTAGCTTCGTTACCACACTTAATCTAGATTGAAACATTTTGTGTGCTTGCAGGAAATGTGTTGTTTTAATTCCCTCATAATTAATTGGAGTACAGTTAACTAAGTGTGTTCTGAGGATTTACAATAAGATGCCGCCATTTTAATTGATCAAATTGACATGATTTTAAAGTTTCTCCTACTCGTGTAGGTGCAGATAATCGACGCAAATTTGCTCTTAAGCCGATCCTGTCTCTTTTAAATGAAACACGGATTCAGGCGCGTGTTTCAAAGTTGTGCAGGTGTATTTATTTGCACCTGCTAGAGAATTCAGGCCCTGAAGTTTGTAGCCTTTAGAGGATAATACCATAAGAGTGTGGCATAGTCTCGTTCGAAAGATAAAATGATTATAAAATTGCATTTATAAATGTATAAATGTTATTAAAACTTGTGCTTTAGATAATTATTAAGTCTTCCCTATCTACCCCTACTTCCCAAAAATAAAAAACATTCATAAACATTTTGTATCATTGTTAAAAAAACAACTCTTAGAAATAAAAAATTATGGCCTCACACGAGATAGTTTAATGGACGACCTCTGGGTCGGAATGTATTTTATCCAATGTTTCATACTGTACAAGAAAAATGTCATGTGTTTTATTAGTTGATTGTTAATAAATGTTTGTTACAAAACACATCCAGTCTTTTTAACGCCGGATTATTTCCAGACCAAACTCATTGTGATACGTTTTAGACGCTTGCCGGCAGTCGAACCCAAAGGTGATTAGACAAAATTCCAGCCTGAAAGGAAATCATTTTATAAAGTTGGTAGGGTTTTTAAGTAGTGTTAGCAAAGTAGTTTATTGTTTTAAATTCCAATCCCCCCCCGCCCCCCCGGCATGGTTGAGAATACTATTGGTGAAATTGGCGGTTACCCTTTCATTGTGATAGATTAAAGGCCGGGGGACTAGATGTCGTGTAAGGCCTATGTTCTAGAATCAAATTGGTTATTCATATTGTGTGTTTATAAAGTAGGTTGGTTATAAAACTGCAAGTTAAAATGGGTCAAATCTACTGTTTTGTGAATCATACTGTAAATCTTGATTCACACATTCGCCGAAAATAGGAAGCAGGATCTGCTGAGTGGCGCATCAATTCACTCGCTGTATGTTGACCCATAATGCATTGCAACGCTAACTTAAAACACTAATTATCAACATATTTTAGCTTCTAGTAGATACACATATATTTTATATCATTCTCCGATGGATGTTTTCAAATTATATCGCTGTGTCGTGGCTCAATCCAATACATCGATACAAGCTTTACATTAACGGGTTATTTCAAATCTCCTCACAACGGACAACGAAGCTGTCTGCTCGCTTCTAGCTCTACAGCGCATGCGCACTGATTTGAGATGGTTGGTTCTGAGATTTGATTGGTTCTCCTGTGTCGAACATCTCAGGCAGAGCGGACAAAGTAGAGAAGAGTTGAACATTAGCGAAACAGCTCGCACCGATAAGGCGGAAATCTTGTGATTGTCTTGAGCTCTTTTGTGTGATTACATTTCTGTTGTGCGCTAGTTTTTGTGGCGGACGTGTGAATCCACAGATAATCTCTAATTCAAATCCTAATCTTGGAAAACATGGTAAAAACAAGAACTTTAATTTGGGAAACTACCTTTTATTTTGTCAGCCCGTATTACTCGGCCCGTTTGGGTTATAATTCCACTAAAGTGTTAGGGATTGGTAAGGATAAGCTTAGAGGAAGTGTACCTGTATTGGCGTGGAGGGAGAAAGGAAAATATTTTGCGTAAAAATCATCTGCAGTATACCCAACCGGTACTATCCCTGTCATCGGCAGTCTATTGCAAGAGTGAAGTCTTACCACCCTAATATCCACCTTTATACACTACCCACCTTAATATAAAACCCACCCTAATATACTACCCACCTTAATATAAAACCCACCTTAATATAAAACCCACCTAGTAGTTTTTGTGTAGAATAGTTTATATATATATATATCCTCTACAACTTAGGTTGTCTGGTTTAGTCACAGAAATGTCCAGAAGGAAACTTTCTGCCAGGAGGTAGGTTAAAAATGTCCGTGTAAACAAGGAGAAAAGGGTAACATTAAAAAGCAAGTCAATGTTTTCAAGGAGTAAATATTAAAGTGATTGTATAAACTCGTCAGAGGAAGAGGGGAAGGTCTATCAGCACATGAAGAGCCCTCTCAGGATGAACTTATGTTCTTCCCTCTCCTTTTCTATCTCGTACATTAGTGTCTAAGTGTGATGGTGCGTCAAGTTAAGATGCAACCCGCTTCTCAAAATGGCTTCTAAATCTACCGGAAGTAGGCAACGCCGTTAAGGAAATAAGAATCAAGGAGACACTCTGGTGATTATTAAAATAGAGTGCAATTAAGATTAATACTGAATGAACATCAGTTGGATCTTTTTTATACACAAGTCAAAACTTTCAAGTTCTTGTTTAAAAACATCAATTTAAAAAATAAAAAAAATTGTAGGCCGTAAACAAAAGGGGGGAGGGTTGCAGGCCCAGAACAGCACGTCAATAATTTGAAGGTCCCAGAAGACAAATAAAAAATGAATTCTCAACAAAAAATATTTTTCTAAGAAATATCAATCCTTTATTTTATGAGCAATAATACAGACACTTCGTATGAAGGACACAAAAAAAAAGTATATTACAAGAATCTATCATGTTTTTTATCTAGGAACTTGACATACAAACCAACCAAAAGTAAATGATTACATATTACAAAACACATAGTTTTAACTACAAAACTACAAACGGGATTGTTAGGGAAATAGATTGAAGGAAGTGTACAAAAATAATATATATATATATCCGACATTTAGTAATAATAATAATACTAAAACACTAGTTGATTTGAAAACATGTAAAAAGAAGGCGGGAATTATTAAAATGGCCGCCAAACAAATATGATCAGAAGAAATGCACAGCTTGATTGGGTTTGTTTTAAAAGGCACACTTTCACAGTTGAATTGGTCGTGTGTTATCGAGTATTATCAACTGTTGAAGGAAGAAAACTTTAGAGATTATTCAACCTTTGAAGGCAGACATTTCATCGAGAATTACCAACAGTTGAAAGGAGAAAACGAACGAGTAACACAAAATATTAAAGACATAATTACTTTTGAGTTATGATTAGTGAAAATATCAGGGGATTTGAGGGGTTTTTTGGATCCAATTTATCAAGAAGCACACCTTTTGTTAGTTAATTCAAACGTTCGTACAAACACACGAGCAGATATGAGATCACGGGACAAGTTCCGAACCAATGACTGCCCACTAAGGCTGATACTCGTATTCTATACGCGCCATCCGTTATAAACATAATAATTGTAAAGGCGTTGAAACTCAATAGGTTTACCTCTCAAGATTTAAAATTAACCATTCTCCTAATAATCTTATTTAACTCTTTTATAATATATAATTATTTTTATTTGGTTAAAAATAAGGAATAAATATGTGATATCAATTTTGTTGACAACGTAAACAACAGCTCGAACCATAAAACCAATCAACTTCGGTCGTAAACATCAACTCGACTGCCAAACCTTTTGGTTTTTTTATGAGAACCGGTAAGAATAGAAAGAATATCGTAGTGTTTTTATTCTAAAAAACGTATTTTCATTACCTTTCTTTTACAAGTATTGTTTTTCTTGTGTCTTCTTTTTGCATGTTTTCAAAATAGTTTTAGTCATTCGTCCTCATTACTAGATTTTACACACACAAAAAAAATGAGGATATTTCATTAAACTAGCAAAATTGTGGTCCATGGCGCACATATGATGATAACGTTCATAACTTACTAAAGGGGGAAATTTGGGGGTGGGCGGGATACGGGTGCTAGCCACATACACACACAGTCCTGGATATTTTCTTATTTATTTTTCAATTTTGGTAATTTCAATTTATCTTTAATCCTAAAACAATTTTCTTCGTGGATCAGCCCTTCACTCCTTTCTGGCCTTTCGACTGAAAAAAAGAAACAAACATAAAAACAATTATTCTGGAAAGTTCTCTCTCTCTCTCTCTATCTATCTATATATATATAACCCGCCTCGGTGGCGTAGTTGGCTAACGCGCTGGTCGTGTTGAAGCTCGACTGCTGAGGACGGGGGGATCGAAGTTCGAATCTCGGTCGGGTGAACTGGGGGTGGTTTTTCCTAAATGGTTTTCCACTCTCCCTCCACGCAAATGCAGGTTCACTTCCTCTAATTCAACCTTCCCAATTCCTATTCCATTAGAGTAATTAGTACTTAAAGCGCATAAACCCGAACGGTTAGTAAGACGCGGTGATAATAATAATAATAATAATAATAATAGTTTTATATGTAGAGCAACGCGTCCCAGATGTGAAAAAAGTATCGATACTTTATTAATATCGATATTTACCTTCCGATACTAGTATTTTTTATAATCGATACTGTTTTCCTGATACTTTTACTGATATCAGTACCCATACTGTGGTATCGAAAGAGACAACTTTTTTTTCCCCTTCTATTTTCACTCATTCTGGGCATCAAAATGTTTACTAGGACGGACTGTGGAGGAAGAACAAATGACAATATTTCTCAATTACCAGTCATTTTCTGACATGACAAGCAAGAAGAAACTCTAGCTCCTCATGATTCATAGCTGTTCTTTCATATTTGTTATCAACACAGCCTGTTGATTGACCGCACGATGGGGCGAGTGGTGATAAGCCTACTACCCCTTCCTTTATCATTATTATTATTATTAGCACCGCGTCTTACTACCCGTTCGGGTTATACGCACTTAAGCTAAATGTGTAATGGGTAGGGTTATTGTGAGATGAAATGGAGGACCTACAGTTTAACTGTGGAATCCGAACCACGGTGGTAGGCCTGGCATTCCTCACATTCACAAGATGTCTTGTCAGAGGTGAAGGAAGGGTTTGGTAATCATATAAACCTGTGCCGGGATCGAGGATTGAACCCCGGACCCCCAGCACAGAAGTGTGACACCTTACCCCTAGACCACCAGGTCACCCTCCTTCCTTTATCAATGAACACAGTCATCACAAAATAAACAAAAGAAGCTTCTGAACTCTCCTCAACTCGAGAGTGCCCCAAGCAGACGGACGATACAGATACCAACTGTTATCGATACTCCCGTCCCGATAGCGCATCGCCGGTCCCTGACCTACCTCAAGTCGTTCTCTCTCCTTGCGACCGCTGACTCTGCAGCGAGTCTCGGCATGGACTCCGTCCCTCAGGAAACAGACACAGTCCTCGTACAGCTCGGTGCCGAGCGCGTCCGCCAGGCGGTGAGACACGACCTGTAGGAACTGTTTCCTGCCGGAAGCTCGGGCCTCCAGGAAGTTCTGGGAGACGAACGTGGTACCGTACGTCTGGAAAACACCGACAATCGTCAGTAAACGGTACACAGACGGACTGAATCCAACTATAATCCCGAATCTCTAACCTGAATCTTAGAAAACATGATATAGAATCACCAGCGCAAATACCCGCTTCGGTGGTCGAACGGTCTAAGGCGTCACTCTAGAGATAGACCGGACCACCGATGATGGGGAGATCGGTGTTTGAATCCTAGTTGGAGGTACTGGGGGTGACTTTTCTCTATGGTTTTTTTCACTCTCCCTCCACGTGAATACGAGCACAATTTAAATAATTCAACCTTACTCATCCCTAACACGCGATTAATAAATATGCTCATATCCCGAATGGGTAGTAAGATGCGTATTAAAAAACAAAACACGATGTCTTATTTTCCCACGTCGTAAGGGGGTGTGAAACTCTGACTTGGATCCGGGAAAATATAATTCTCGACTTTTCCTTCAACTGTTTCTGTGAAGTGAAAGTTCCCAGGATAGATAGCAGCACAAACAATACCGTGTCGTAACTTTGTAGGGGTTATTATTATTATTATTATTATTATTATTATTAGCACCGCGTCTTACTACCCGTTCGGGTTATACGCACTTACGCTAATGTGTNTATTATTATTATTATTATTATTATTATTATTAGCACCGCGTCTTACTACCCGTTCGGGTTATACGCACTTACGCTAATGTGTAATGGTAGGGTGATTGTGAGATGAAATAGAGGACCTACAGTTTTACGTGGGATCCGAACCACGGTGGAGGCCTGACATTCCCCACATTCACAAGATGTCTTGTAAGAGGTGAAGGAAGGGTTTGATAATCAGATAAATTTTTGCCGGGACCGAGGATTGAACCCCGGCCGCCAGCATAGAAATCTGACACCCTACTCCTAGACCGCCAGGTCACCGACCCAATATATTAGATTGCCTGCCATATAGGTATCGGGGTTCGAGCCCCCAACCGTGTATATTGAGTGTGACTCTTTACGTGTGAACTATCACTGGTGTTTCCCCTATCTCATCTACACACAAATGGCAGTGCATTTCTTTTAACTTTCCCCCCCACGTCTCTGGTCAATAGAAAACTTTATTGAATAACCCCTGTCTTAAAACTCTTAAACTAAAATATATATTTTTTTCAAGAAAACTTTATTTAAGCTATCTAACGAGCACTTTCTAAACCAATTGATTATATTAGCACACGACTTACAGACTTAATCAAATCTAGAACAGACACAACACACAGCCCTCCCCCCTCTCCCCGTCATTAATTAAAGGGATAACCCCCAATTTCACCGATGATAAATTTTCTAGCAATGTCTGGAATCGAACACGAGACCCTTTTATCCCTAGTGTCGAACTAAAAAAGAGTTAGTGAAACAAATAGCCGAAACTATTGTTAATGCCTTTTAGTGAGGATAACACCTCTTAGATATCATATTCTGAAAATTGAAAAATGTCACCTGGACGTGGGAATCGAACCCGGGACCTTCGACTTAGTACGCCAATGATCTTACCCATGAGCTATCCAGGATTCGTCCCGTGCCCAGGGTCATTCTTCACTCATATTTTAAGGCACAGTCTATGAGGGACGTGCGGAAGTCATCAGCTTATAAACATGTGGCGTACTAAGCCGAAGGTCCCGGGTTCGATCCCCGTGTGCAGGTTTCATTTTTCAATTTTCAGAATACAAAAAAAGAGTTGTTACAATGTTGGGTCGTTGAACTCAACAAATACTGATATTGTTTTATGAGATATAATTACTACCAAAGTGAGGATTGTCCTCTGACGGCCGGCTGGAGGGGAGGGGTTCACTTACATTCTGAGGATACTGAAGGCAAGGGTCTGGCTTGTGCGTGAGTACTTTCCTCAGCTCTGAATTTCCTTCTCCTCCTTTCTTCTTTGCGTCGGCCAACACGAACACGCTGTTTCCGTCGAAACCTGACACACAAACACAAACAACACGTGACCAGCTTTACGTAACATCCGCCACAGAGGAACGATGGTCCTTACTCTGCTCTTATAGACGACAGCTTAAGGCGAGATGGTAGAGATAACGGGTCAAGGACAGTCGTGTTTATTTTGCACTTTTTATATCATAAATTAAATGTTTTTTTCAGGTAACTCAAATCAAATATTTATCCAGTAGAAACAATAGGATTTAATTTTCATCACATGGAGATATCAACAATTGTTGAATATTTGTCAAGAGCGTCCTGGAACTAATGACAACATTTTATGTTCTTTTAAAATGTGTAAAGCTTGATTCACACGCTCGCCGAAAAATAGAAATCGGAATCTGCGCGGTAATTCACACACTTCAAGATGCATTGCAACGCTAACTTAAAACATCTAATTATCAACATATATTATTTTCTATTGGATAAATATATATTTTAGATCATTCTCCCGATGTATGTTTTCAAATTATAACGCTGTGTCGTGGCTCAATCCAATACATCGATACACGCTTTACATTAACAGGTTATTTCAAATATCCTCACGACCAATGAAGCTGTCTGCTCGCTTCTAGCTCTACAGCGCATGCGCACTGATTTGAAATGGCTGGTTCTGAGATTTGATTGGTTCTCCTGTGCCTAACATCTCAGACAGAGCGGACAAAGTAGAGAATAGCTAAACTTAAGCAGAACAGCTCGCGCTGATTAAGCGGAAATCTTGTGATTGGCTTAGAGCGCGTCACGTGACCATGTTTCTGTTCGGCGAACGTGCGAATCCACCGTAAAGGTGCAAGGTAAGCTTACTACCTCTAAGGTAGGTCAAGTACACCAAACCATTGAAGATGAGCACAATTACAGGGAGTGTAGTTATTCGTAATTTAACGAAAGGAGAACTTACCGACTATTTGTTTGACCAGTTTGTTGTCCTTGCCGGTGAGCTTGAGATCATCCACAGGTCCGATGACGTGGACAGAGGTTCCCAAATCTCGGGTGAGCTTTTGGGCGAGTAGCAGCCTGAAGTTCTGCAGCTGAGAGGGACAGACAAGATGGAGGGTTGAATACAGCGAGGAGTGGCTAGTCAGGATACAGTGAGGAGTGGCTAGTCTAGATACAGCGAGGAGTGGCTAGTCTAGATACAGCGAGGAGTGGCTAGTATATATACAGTGAGGAGTGGCTAGTCTAGATACAGTGAGGAGTGGTTAGTCTAGATACAGCGAGGAGTGTCTAGTCAGGATACAGTGAGGAGTGGCTAGTCTAGATACAGTGAGGAGTGGCTAGTCTAGATACAGCGAGGAGTGGCTAGTATATATACAGTGAGGAGTGGTTAGTCTAGATACAGTGAGGAGTGGTTAGTCTAGATACAGCGAGGAGTG
>CABEEJ010002636.1:68525-80228 GCA_901482245.1 Timema douglasi | reverse complement strand
CCCTGTGAGTGTGGTGTAACCCCCCTGACAGCTATCCCCCTGTGAGTGTGGTGTAACCCCCCTGACAGCTATTCCCCTGTGAGTGTAGTGTAACCCTCCTGACAGCTATCCCCCTGTGAGTGTGGGGTATCCCCCTGCGTACTGCTCACCTGAGGGTTGATCCCCGAGTAAACTTGTCGCCGCACTCAGTTGACTTGACAGTCTCGTGTTCATGGTGCGAGTGACCCGTCACGTCTTTGCACTGGCCCACCTTCCACGAGTTGCCGAACTCGGTCTCCTTGGTCGCGAACTGCGCCGGGACAAAAGAGAGGTTAGACTTCTCCTTCTACACAGATGTGCTGGACTCGTCAACAGAAGTGGTAATCTAGAACCCCTCCATGTGGAGTGGAACCGAGTTAACCCGCAGTCTTAAGACTTCCTCCACAAATACTTCACGGTCGATCGACAATTTCAACAAGAGTGTAGTTAATAAGGTATAAATAGTGATTCAATGATTTCAAATCATTGCAGTTCACGAGTTATAAGGGTCTATATGAGGTATATAATTAAAGTGAGGATGTAGGAAATGCAAATAAAAAGGCTAGTATTTTTTTTGAACTTTTTATAACACTACATTTTTTGGTTAAAATAAATCAAATATTGCTCCAGTAGAAACATAAAGTTTAGTTTTCTTCACATGTTGATGATATCAACAGTTGTTGAATATCTGTCGAGGGTGTTCTGGAATTTAATGACAACTTTTTCTCTTCATTTAAAAAGTTTATCATCTAATTCTGCTATGTTCATGACCGATATTCAACAACTGGTTGATATCACAACGTGAAGAAAATTATACTCTTTGTTTCTACTAGATAAATATTTTATTTGTTTTGGCCAAAAAATAGTTTCGCTACAAAAACCGAGAAAAACACTGCCCTATTTCTGCGTTCTCTACAACCTCACCTTAAAGTATAATATTATTAATTATAATTACTACTGACATTATAAATATGTCGTGGTGTGATACCCGCGTGTTGTTACCTGTCCGTCCGGTTTGATGAGGTCATCGGCCGGCTCGTAGGACAGAGTCCCGAGCAGTCCCCGTGTCCTGCCGTGATAGAAGCCGGACACGCTCACGGCTATCAGGTCTGTGTGAGCGTCCACGTACACCAACACCCCCGCGGCAGACTTGAGGTTGGCCCAGTGGTAGCGCCTCCACGCCGACAACAGACCTTGGTGCGCGGGGAACTCTGAGCGCTCTCCATTCACCAAAAGCTGGGACAAGAACAAAATTGACACAATATGAAAGAGGACTACCTTTTAGTGACCATGACGGTGTCCGACACCTTAGCTCAGGCGTTAGTGAGTATGTCTACTGATCTGAGAGGACCGGGTACGATATCTGGCATGGCCGTGACGTATTTATCCTTGGTGAAACGTGGGTCTCACCTTCTACGGTGATGAATTAACGGCTAGGTCTGGATGTTTGGTCTGTTTTGAATTTAAGTTTGAGTCATGGCCGGCAGACCTTAGTAATCAAAAGCATGCAAGTGTGACGTAAGCCTAAGCAATCGTTACTGTCAATTGTTTTATATCAGCTGTTGTGCACGTGCATCAAGTCATATATTAAAACAGAGATTGTTTTGCCAACTTGCACAACACAGTGTAATGACACAAACACCCCTCTTTTGGTGGTGTATAACAGTGAGTATTAGACCTTTTCGAAACGGAAGGGCAAGAACTACGCCAGCTGCTAAGAGGATTACTTCCAAGTGCTCTACATATTCAGTTACCGAGCTTAACCGACTTGTGAGGAGAATATCCTACAGCTTGAGTCCCTGTTCAGTACGGAGGAGGGAGCCTCACAAACCATCTTGAGAGTCTTGAGTTATCTAACAACCGCGCATAGTCGAGCAGCCGTGCGTTCTACACCAGTCAAAGTTATAACGACCGCGCATAGTCGAACAGCCGTACGTTATACACCAGTCAAAGTTATAACGACCGCGCATAGTCGAACAGCCGTGCGTTCTACACCAGTCAAAGTTATAACGACCGCGCATAGTCGAGCAGCCGTGCGTTCTACACCAGTCAAAATTATAACGACCACGCATAGTCGAGCAGCCGTGCGTTCCACACCAGTCAAAGTTATAACGACCGCGCATAGTCGAACAGCCGTGCGTTATACACCAGTCAAAGTTATAACGACCGCGCATAGTCGAGCAGCCGTGCGTTCTACACCAGTCAAAGTTATAACGACGGAGAACTGATTAATAGAGACATTGATAGGACGAGAACCTTTTTCCGAACTCTTTTCAACTTGTTCTAAGACCCACATCGCATTCGTACACTCGTAGAGTAATTAATCTATTTCAATAAACAAGATCAAAACGAACCCCACAGTTCGCTGCCTGCCAATCCCACTGAGCCATCCTGACAAGTAGGCTCGTGGGTTGGGATAGTAGTGACAAAGGGTATAAGTCGTGTGCTGGTGAAAGGACCAGAGATGCCTGTGCTCGGGTCAAAGAAGAAGTACATTTCTTGCCCGTACTAAAACCTCTATGGACATTAAATTTCTTTTGTTTTTGTAACCCATAGTAACGTTGTTGATATGATTGTTTGTTGTGTATGTTTTTTTTGTGATAAGAAATGTATTGTTTGTGTTGTGATGAAGAACTGGTTATTGTGCGTAAATAGGACTATTTTATGGGAATGTGTACTGCTGTGGAAGGTATTGATGGTGAGAATAAATAACTTATAATTATTGTTGTGGTGTTAACCCATAGATTTATAATATTTTATTATCCAGCATACCCGTTAGTGGCGAGTTCGGGTACCCAGAGGCCCGAGGTTAAGTCCGGGTTGTTTCTACACTGGCGCCAGCCGGGCAGGCTAATAAATAGTGTGTGGAAACAGGGATGTGGACTTATAAGAAGGCGAGGGAGCAGTGAAGGGGAGAGAACCCTTACACTGGTTTGATCAGTAGTTTCAAAAATTACACGTAACACACCTCAAATAAATGGTGGGGGAAATGTGAACAAGAATGTACAACGTTAATTCTTGAATAAATGGCTAAAAGATTGAAACCATTCATTGAGGAAACAGCCCGCTTCGGTGGTAGAATGAACTAAGGCGTCACTCTCGTCAATAAACTGGACTTAAAATGAAAGGAAGATTGTTATCACAATCAACCCTGTTCGGGCGTAATGAGGGTTATTTTTCATAAATAGTTTACCACTTTCTCTTTCCACGCAAATACCAGTTCACTTAATATAAATTTAACCTGTCTCATCCCTAGCAAGTTAGGGTGATTAGTGATCTTAAATATATGCTTTGTTGTGTGTATGTTAAAACAAATATATTATATTTAGTATATTTTTATAGTTAATTAAATAAACCAAATGTAATTTACAAAATGTGTTATTGCAAAAAAAAAAAAAAGATGAAGGCATTTGTTATTTTGTTCTTTCTCATAACTAAACTTCTGTTTAAACGTCAAGCTCATTTAATTTGGTTTACCAGTGAAAAAAAAAGAGTTGGGGTTCGAATCCAGAATGAATGTATTGAAAGAAGGAGAGGGAATGTTCCTAAATGGGGAACTCTCCCGGGCACGACTCGTCGGAAGATAAAATCAGCGTTTCTCATTTTGACGAGTTAAAAAAAAAAAAGAATCATACAAGGCCGAAGGCGAGACCCTCACCGATTTGTCAGAGAGAAGTTCCAGAGAGTCCTTGTCGTCAGCCAGCAGCAGAGAACCGAACTTGCCGTTGTCCACGTTCAGGACGACGGTGAAGTTGCCGTCCACGACGTCCTGGAGTAACACGTACGAGCACGAACCCTTGAACGTGAAGTGGCGGTTGTCGAACGTGAAGAAATGCTGCGAGTCCACCACGAACCCGTTACCTGATGGACAGGGAGACGTGAGAACAAATACTGTCTGGAGTAGATCGTCTAGAGTCGGCCATAAACGCCCGATACCCATACCACCGCACAAACCTTTCCTCTCTTTAATCTTGGCGACATTATTTACTTAAGGCTATCAAAATGTGTGAAACTATATAACATACGGGTGACCTGGCGGTCTAGGGGTAAGGTGTCAGACTTCTGTGCTGGGAGTCCGGTGTTCAATCCTCGGTCCCGGCACAGATTTATCTGATCACCAAACCCTTCCTTCACCTCTGACAAGATATCTTGTGAATGTGGGGAATGCCAGGCCTCCACCGTGGTTCGGATCCAACGTTAAAACTGTAGGTCCTTCATTTCATCTCACAATAACCCTACCATTACACATTAGCGTAAGTGCGTATAACCCGAACGGGTAGTAAGACGCGGTGCTAATAATAATAATAATAATAATAATAACACTCCTCTCTTAGAGGGGTCGAGAGAAAGTAAATATCTGGCTCTTCAGACTTCACGGGGACAAGTTTGCAAGTTCGGACTCGACATAGCGCCAGGTTCGAACGTGTTTGGGCGGGATAAAGGAACAGGCTGTAGTGACGCATGCGCAGAACAATCAATACGCTCCCTTGTGGATCATTTCAGACTGTGTGATAAGTCACTCTGTCTGTATAACAATGGCGACCACTGTTTATCCTCGCCGATAAACTGCTCTGACGTCTCTCTGACAGATGACTCCTGGGAATCTGTTCAAACTTCTCTGTTCAGAGCCAGAGACATGTCTGACTCTGTATGTGGTCCGTCTAACTGGAAGATCAGGGTTCGATCTTGACCAGCAGCTAAACTGATCGTAGATGATTATCTAACTAGTTTTCAATTCTCTCTTCAAAGAAATTATGTGGCATTTCTTTAAAATTGGCAACGGTAACCTATGAAATCACACCAGCACTAATAGCTCACCTGCTATTCCCTTGTCCCAGCGATTCTAAGTGCCTTTCGACCTAAGGTCTACCAACATAGAGAAGCTACCTACCCTTGTCCTAGCGATCCTAAGTGCCTGTTGACCCAAGGACTACCAACATAGCGAGGATACCTACCCTTGTACGGTGGCACCCAGTCCAGAGGGTTGAGTCTAGGTCTGTAGGTCACCAGTAGCTCCTTCAAAGTCGGCAGGTCCCCTGATGAGAGGTAGGCCAGGGGGCTGAAGTGGGCCACGAAGAACCGAGGGATCTTAAACAGTTCGTCTAGAGAAACTGGGAGCTGCAAACACATCACCACACATGAGATAGTTCTCTTCCTGCTATTACTGAGATAGTTCTATTCCTGCTATTACTGAGATAATTCTATTCCTGCTATTACTGAGATAGTTCCCTGTCTACCATGCATGAGATATTCCACTCCCTGCTATTACTGATATAGTTCCCTGCTTGCAGTCCACGAGATAGTTCCTGACTGACCTTGAATCCCAGGATACTGGGGACATCACCAGGAGCCTCTCCCTTGATCTGTAGCTTGATCATTTGGACCAAGGATCTGAGGGCCAGAGTAGCCTTGTCCAGGATGTTCGCCAGCTCCTTCACTTCATCCACCTCCTGCTTGTTCAGGTGCTACACAACAAGGAGACGTGGTTAGGAGGTGCTACACAACAAGGAGCCATGGTTATGAGGTGATACACAACAAGGAGCCATGGTTTAGGAGGTGCTACACAACAAGGAGCCATGGTTAGGAGGTGATACACAACAAGGAGTCATGGTTAGGAGGTGCTACACAACAAGGAGTAATGGTTAGGAGCTGATACACAACAAGGAGTCATGGTTAGGAGCTGATACACAACAAGGAGCCATGGTTAGGAGCTGATACACAACAAGGAGCCATGATTAGGAGGTGCTACACAACAAGGAGCCATGGTTAGAAGGTGCTACAACACAAGGAGTCATGGTTAGGAGCTGATACACAACAAGGAGCCATGATTAGGAGGTGCTACACAACAAGGAGTCATGGTTAGGAGGTGCTACAACACAAGGTGTCATGGTTAGGAGGTGCTACACAACAAGGAGCCATGATTAGGAGGTGATACACAACAAGGAGCCATGGTTAGAAGGTGCTACAACACAAGGAGCCATGGTTAAGAGTTGATACACAAGGAGTCATGATTAGGAGGTGCCACACAACAAGGAGTCATTGTTAGGAGGTGATACACAACAAGGAGTCATAGTTAGGAGGTGCTACACAACAAGGAGCCATGGTTAGGAGGTGCTACACAACAAGGAGTCATGGTTAGGAGGTGCTACACAACAAGGAGCCATGGTTAGGAGGTGCTACACAACAAGGAGCCATGGTTAGGAGGTGCTACACAACAAGGTGTCATGGTTAGGAGGTGCTACACAACAAGGAGCCATGATTAGGAGGTGATACACAACAAGGAGCCATGGTTAGAAGGTTCTACAACACAAGGAGCCATGGTTAAGAGTTGATACACAAGGAGTCATGATTAGGAGGTGCCACACAACAAGGAGTCATGGCTAAAAGGTGTTACCCATTAAGTTATCATTATAGTATGGTGTAAAATAAATTATACTTTAAATCCATCAATGTTTCCATCCTGTGGCCAGTTATTTATCAAAGCCATATATTTTCCACTACCGGCTCGCTAGGTCCGTCGTAGCTTCATATGTCCTATCATCTAACTTAAGACTAGGACAGACACAACATCCAGCCCCCAGCCGTTAATTCACCACTGTGAAAGGATAAACACATGTTTTCATCAACGATACATTTTTGACCATTTCGGGAATCAAACCCGGAATCCTTGGTTGAGTAGGCAGACACGATACCAACTTAGCTAAGGTGTCGGACTGTAAAATAAATATCCAAGGAAAGTGAAGCAATTTAAAGAGCTACTTGACATTCCCTAGTACCTTGTTGACATATGTCTCTATGGCTTCCACGAGATCTCGAAGCTCCGGAGTGGGTACCGTGTCCTTGACGGCCGAGGTGACCTCTGTTATAACGTTCCAGAGCTCCGCTGGGATCTCCAGTTCAGTCAACTGCTTCAACAACTGCCGACAACAAGAGAATGGTTACTGACTACTCCACATCACGTACAGCGAGAATCAGAGGACGGGGGGGAGGGCGTAAGAATGTTAGAAGCAATTCGAATATTCTGATTTCCCTCATCTTTATCAGTTTCACCGTGTGCTGTCCCGTCCTCTCTACAACGAAATGTTGGTGCATTTACATTAAAACTAAAACTCGTCACAATGTAACTGGCGGTTAAATATATCAAATAACTTAGTGGGTAGGTTTATCACTGAAAGGTGAAATTTAGTATTACACGTGAACTCTGTTTTAACTTGTTATTTTGATCATTTAAAAAAAATTCAAAATAGGTCATATGATTTGTGTCCATGTTTCTCTCTATTTGTTCTTATAAAGATGTCACAGGCAACCTACTATTGTAGATCTATAACTTTAGACATGTGATCACGGTGAGCTGACTGACCTACCACCCTCCCTTATGGGGCCACCCCCTGTACAAAAAAAATAAATAGAATTTTATGGGTAGTTACAACCCTTATTTAATCTGTGTACAAAGTTCCAGCTTTAAACATTATCAGGCAAATTTGAGTAAAACTCAGTACAGACAAACAGACAAACCTATGTCACATTGATGTTTTTATATCCTAGCTTTACGTTTTTCAGTACGTGAATTGTTTTATAATACCTATCCCGTGTTAAAAAAAAAAAGATGATATTATACAATTTTAAAGGCTTTGTTTATGTTAAATATAGTAACTGAACTTATAGCAATATTACTATAACCGGCCCCTCATTTTCAGGTTTCCCCGAGCTTAGAGCTAGAGCTCTGAACAGGCTATAGATTAGTGTTCCACATCCGCCATTTTATTTCAAGATGGCTGTCGTGCCTAATCTACCTTTAAATGTTGGTCCGATGAAAATCTGATAGTCAAAAGCCGAGTAGAAGGCCAAGAAAACGAGTGTTCTGTAGCCGCCATCTTTAAGACAAAATGGTGGACGTACATTTTTAATTGGCTGTTATGTTAAACGGACGTCCGAGTTATGTCTTTAGGAAAATTCAGCACAATCGGTCTAGAGTTGTTGTTTTTTCGAGAAATAGTTAGAGACATAAACTAACTTATATTTTACTAGGATTAAGAACCAACACAAAGGTAGCAATATTTGAAATTTAAAATAATGAATTTATAAATGGGTCCACACCGCTATTTTATGAATCTGTATCTTTAAATCTTTAATTAGGTTCTTCTCCATTTGATTACTTTACTATATTAATTATTATTTATTATTATTATTATTATTTTGCACCGCGTCTTACTACCCGTTCGGGTTATACGCTTTAAGTACTAATTACGCTAATGGATTAGGATTTGGGAAGGTTGAATTAAAGGAAGTGAACCCGCATTTGCGTGGAGAGAGAGAGAGTGGAAAACCACTTAGGAAAAACCACCCTCAGTTCACCCAACCGAGATTCGAACCCTTTTCGTTTTAATGGCCTACGGTCGGTTCGCTAAGCCTGTCTCATAATCGCGTTAATCGTGTAGTTAAATAGTTTTCAAACAAATTCCAATTCAAAATTTGAGTTAATCTTTTTAAATCTAGATTTTGATATTTTATCGGATCCTTGAATCACGAATAACGTTAAGGATTCAAATGTACCATTCCTGCTAAAAACAGATTTAGCACCCAAAACATAGAAATGAGCTATATCTTGATATGAGATCCAAACAATACAAAAGTAATATACAGGCTGTCCCATAAACTATCCACTCTTAGTATAAGTCTTGGCAGATCTATTTTTTTTGAGGAAATACCTTAAAACAAACTTTTTGTTTTAAGAAAATGTTATAAGAATAGCTCCTAAATTAACGAATGTATGGACGCTATAGTGGAGTTAATAGTTTGTGGAGGCCAGTGACGTGTCGTGAAGTGTTGCCAGGGTAAGCATCATCAGTTTAAACTGTACCAGTAAATTGTTCACACCCCTCAGTAGAAAACTAATTGGTCATGTGTCGAGGGAGGGGAATAAATTCCCGTGTGAAGCATGCAGAGTATATGTATTATTGGTCAAATGGGGCACCAATTGGGTGAGAACATACCACAGGTACATTTTTAACAGGCTCTGCTTCCCTTGCAACACTCTACGACACGTCACTGATAGATAGACTGTATGAATAGTATTTATTCTAGCCCCCTCCAACTGGGCTAGAACCGGAGGCCACCTTGATGGACGAAAAACCAATGTCCTTACCTCGCCGTATTTCTCCTTGATGATGTCTGCGAGTGGCAGAGACTTGAACTGGTCGTAAAGCACGTCGAGGAAGTCCTTCACCTCGCTGCGCAACTGGACGAAAGTCTTTCCGACGACGCGGCCTACCTCTACAACATGACACAAGTAGACTACCTTCACTACCGAGTGGTGACGTCATACCACCGTGAGGTCAAATCTGGGTGCGGGGAAGATACACCGCGCGACCACTTTGCTCTTAAAGATACTTTTTTTTTCACACCGCCCTTCACTATCCGTTAGGGTTAGAATCCTATAGGCCTGTTCTTATCAGGTCACGGACTTTGACGAGCTAAAAATTATATCAATAAATAGCATATAAAAATAAACTAATAATGATAAAAAATGACTTCAAATTTACAACAACAAAAAAGACTTAAAAAAAGAAGAAGAAAATCGTAGTAAATGCACACTTAAAATTAAATTAAACACGCACTTTGCTAATGGAAACTAAAACATATACATGCGATACTTTTGATAGCTTAACTGGTGACCTGGCGGGGTAAGGTTTCAGACTTCTGTGTTGGCGGCCGGGGTTCAATCCTCGGTCCCGGCACAGATTTATCTGATTACCAAACCCTTCCTTCACCTCTGACAAGACATCTTGTGAATGTGAGGAATGCCAGGCCTCCACCGTGGTTCGGATCCCACGTTAAACTGTAGGTCCTCCATTTCATCTCACAATCGCCCTACCATTACACGTTAGCGTAAGTGCGTATAACCCGAACGGGTAGTAAGACGCAGTGCTAATAATAATAATAATAGATAGCTTAACTCATGCATTCTGCTAAATCTAATAGTTATAAATATCTCCTTCAGAAGTAATAGCTACCCCCTCCCAACACAACCCTCTCCAGTCTAGTTACAGTCCCACCAAGAATGTGTATTTTACAACCAAACAAGCAAAGAGGAAACAAAGCTCAAGACCTATATTATCTTCTAATTTCGAAAACTTATGAGATGGAAACATTTATGTTTGAGTATTGACGAATTAAAAAAAAAAGGTTGATGGATAGTATCGGAAAACAAACTTATTCATTATAAATGTCTAAAAGGATTCAAAAACGCCTAAAAAAAGAGCCCAAAAATGACTCAAACCAAGAAACTATGACAAAAAAAGCCAAAATAACCAATAATTACAGAAAAATTACCTATATAAGTGAATATATACAGCTAGGGGACTATGAACGGAATTTGTGTACACATGAGCATTGTCTGTGATGTAAGAAAAAAAAAGATGACACGTTATCAAAATCCAACACCAAGAAACTACAAACGGGACGGTCTTACATTTATTGACCTCGTATATCTTCACAAAGGGTGTTTCTGGGCTCCCTCAGACCTACTCACTGTAAATTCCCTCCCCCCCCTGTCTTACTCAGGGTAAGTTGGAGTAAGTCGTTGATGAGTCTGGACTGCCAATAGACAAGCAATGTTACCTTCTAGAATGTCCAATAGACAAGCAATGTTACCTTCTAGAATGTCCAATAGACAAGCAATGTTACCTTCTAGAATGTCCGCGAAGGCCTGCGCTAGTTTCTTCAGGTCATCCTCGTGAGTCTTGATCTGCTCCAGGACGGTCTGTAGAGTCACCACCGCCACGTCGATAAATTCCTCCAGGATGTTCGCCACCGTGTCCGCCAATTGGGCGTAAGACTTCTCCAGGGTGGGCAGCAGCTTTTGCCAGGCCTCCAGCACGGCATCCTCCAGTTTCTCGAGACGGTCCAACACGAGTTCCGCCAACTCGGTCACTTTCTCTGAAGTCTCGGCGATACCCTTGAGGACGCCGCCGAATAGCTTCGTTACTGGAATGTAGAACCAACTTGATAATATTACATTCACCCTAATAGCTCGTTACTGGAATGTAGAACCAACTTGATAATTCTCCATTTCACCCTAATAGCTCGTTACTGGAATGTAGAACCAACTTGATAATTATACATTCACCCTAATAGCTCGTTACTGGAATGTAGAACCAACTTGATAATTCCACATACACACGAATACACCGTTAGTGAAGTTAATAATAACCTTTACAATACCACATCCACCCAAATAAAAGACGAGATTCTTTATCAATAAAGTTTAGTATTATAGTGAAGTAAAATATAAATAATATATTAAATCCATTAGTAAACATACTAATGAAACCTAGGTGACTTACAAGAAAGCCGACAGTTCCTTGAGCGCCTTGTCATTGATAATTTCATCCTTGATGACCTTCAGCTCCTGCTGGTAAGATTGCAGGTAAGGTTTGAGGTTAGGTTGGGCCTTGCGCAGCGTCGTGACCAGATCGGTCAGTTCGGTCTGGGCCTCCTTGCCGAGTTGGATCAGGATAGAGGTCAGATGTTTCAGGACAGCGGAGACTTCCTTCTGCCACTGTTCCTGTGATGGAGGGGGAGACCAAGCAATGAGACATCTTACCTCTTAGGAACACAGGGTTCGATCTTTGGTGACGACAAACATGAGGTTTTGTTCGTTTTCAATAACTGTTAGATAAATTA
>CABEEJ010002636.1:0-12777 GCA_901482245.1 Timema douglasi | reverse complement strand
TACGCACTTACGCTAATGTATAATGGTAGGGTGATTGTGAGATGAAATGAAGGACCTACAGTTTAACGTGGAATCCGAACCACGGTGGAGGCCTGGCATTCTCCACATTCACAAGATATCTTGTCTGAGGTGAAGGAAGGGTTTGGTAATCAGATAAATCTGTGCCGGGACCGAGGATTGAACCCCGGCCGCCAGCATAGAAGTCTGACACCTTACCCCTAGACCACCAGGTCACCGACGTTTCTAAAATAAAACCGTGGTCACGAGCGTGTTGGGACCAACCTCCTGAACGTTGGACGCCTGAGTGCTGGACACCTGCAGCAGCGACACGACGGCCCTCTTGAGGTTGAGCGCCGCGTCGTTGTCCCCGTCGGCCGTGCACACCTCCTTGTCCACACGACCATCCTGGTAGCTGAACCTCAGAGGGTGAGCCTCCAGTTCTGACAGGTGAGAGTATTTCTGCCAAAACACGTCAACACTTCTCATTAAATATTTATCTATTTATTTACACTATTTATCCCTATTCCTAGCAAGTAGTCCGGGACCTAGATCTGCATCTTGAATTAACATTACATCTTTTAGCTACGTTATTTGTTTTTTTAAATACAATGATACATTTAGAATAAACACTTAAATCTAAAAGTCCTGTTTGTCCTTCTTTCCTACACCTAGTCTACTAGTTGGTCCGCCCCCGGTACCCTGCCCCCCTGGGTGTCCCACCACACTCTGGGTCTAATGGTCCCCAGATCGGCGGGAGCCCCAGCGGGAGCGGGCATCCTCCTTCCCGCCACCTGGGGAGGCGCCCTATAGGAGATTTAGCTCCGCTTACTACCCACAATATCACCACCTATGGACTTACAACTAACTTAACCTAAATACAAGTCTTTCTTATAATTGGCTGCTGGGTCTTTCAGTTGTTATCGCCTACTCGGTTGGATTCCAACGCGATTTTTGCGAGGTGGGTTGTGCCTTAACTGGACGCACCTAAGAACTCTAAGCACTTTCACACTTGAGAACTCTAAGCACTATCACACATAGACACCAATGTACGAAAAAGAAAGGGAGGTAAGTATATGAGCAGTTCATCATTATCATCATCATCATCATCATCCGTCTCTCTCTATACTTCCACCATTCTTCCTCCTTTAATTGCTTCCATTCTTATCCTCTCTCTTTCACACTCTCTGTTATCTGCTCCTCCCATTTGGCCTCCCTTGCGGTATCTTCCCTACATACTTCATGTCCATCATTGTATTTGGCATCCTCTCCTTTTCCATGCTCATTACATGTCCATGCCCTCTAACTATTGATTCCTCTACGATCTCATGTACTCCCTGTACGCCCAATCTTTTATTTACCTTCTAATAACACTTTCCCTCTTCCTAAGGCGAGTATAAACACTCACTAAACTATTTGCGCCTCATCAGAATTGACTTGCATTTCAAAATGAACTTTTCTTTGTTACATATTCTAGATAGACATATGTTACCACCGATATATGTAATCTACATCTTGGTGGGAAGATCCCATACTGGACCTTTTCGGGGATAAACTACATATCACGAGTTGTACACGATTTAAAATAAACAAGTTTACAAAAGAACTACTTCGATATCTAAAAATATTGTAGTAGCGACATAAGACTACGTTTATAATTATTTATGGTTTGTGTTTCAATGTAATATCTCTACAGCCTGTCGAATATAATGTAAATTCATTAACACGGGAAATCCTATCTGTATTTGTCGTGACGTCACAGGTAGGCAATGCCGTTAACCTGAAGACAGCTACAGTCAGCAGTCAGCAGTCAGCAGTAAACTCACAGCCAGTGAGTGGGAATACACGGTTCAATAAAATGTTACCAATGAGAGATCCGAGTCTCAGTTAAAGTCGCCTCGTTCGAAAACAGCATTGGAACGTCTTATAATTGGAGGGCCTGTGATTCTATAGGAGCTAACTAGTTCCCCTGACCTTGGAGATTAGGTGGTAAGGTACTCATGCTCATAGCAGTACCAGTGATGCTATTGGAGCTAATTACTGCCTCTGACCTTGGAGTCTGGGCCCGTGACCTGGACATTCTTGAGCCGAAGCAGTTGGTTGCAATCGGACAAGACGTTCACTTCGGCCGTCGCCTTGAGGACGAGTTTGACGCCCTCCTCTTGCGTGTTAGGGACGCTGGTGAGCGTGGTCCCCTCGAGTGTGTACGTGTAGGTTCGCCCCTTCTGGGGCCTGAACGTGTTACTGCTGGTTCCTACAGAGGCAGAACAGATTATAGCGCAGTCACACATCCGGTCAAATATCCTGAAATTAGTTCTTCAGCTTTGAATGAGTGAATGAATAAATTAATGACTTCTAAAAGGTTATTATTATTATCGCCGCGTCTTACTACCCGTTCGGGTTATACGCACTTACGCTAATGTGTAATGGTAGGGTGATTGTGAGATGAAATGGAGGACCTACAGTTTAACGTGGGATCCAAACCACGGTGGAGGCCTGGCATTCCCCACATTCACAAGATGTCTTGTCAGAGGTTAAGGAAGGGTTTGTTATTCAGATAAATCTTTGCCGAGACCAAGGATTGAACCCCGGCCGCCAGCATAGAAGTCTGACACCTTACCCCTATACCACCAGGTCACCGACTTTTAAAATAGATACACTAGAGTTGCGATTATCCGGCCTCCTACTATCCGGCCCTTTTCTCGGTATTAACAAGTGCGTTTTAAAATAAACAAACCGGTACATATCTAACATTTACTGAATGTCTAATGTGCTCCATTTGACGCTCTATTTTCACTTGTTCTTGCTTTGTAGCAGATGTTACATTTCCAAAATAAACTACTGTACAGTAAAGATTTAAAAATTGCTTTTTCCTTTAATTTTCACTGCGGCCCACTCCCCTTTTACAATTACTATATTCCTATTTTACATTGCAATCAGAAAATGGAGAGATTCTATTAAAACAAAGTTAAATGTTTTGTGAAAATTAAAAAATAATAGTTGTTACAGACATACTAGCAACTATTTACACTCGGATTCCATATTATCCGGCTTTTCCACTATCCGGCCCGGAATTCCGCCACTTTAGGCCGGATAATTGCGTTTCTAGTGAACACAACGTAGATCGTTGCATCGATGGCTGTGATAAAATTTGCTCAAAATTTTATATTGAGAAAAGTTCTGTAAAACGAGGCATAACTCGACTTTGGTTTACTCGTCAAAGGTCCAGACCACCTCTGTGGTTTAGTGGTCATATTTCCTAGTTACATATCCAGAAGTCCCGGGTTCGATCCACGAAGCTTCTAGAGTTCTCTGTGAAGCAGTGGGTCTGGAACGTTTAACCGTTTAACGTGAGATCCGAACCACGGTGGAGGCCTGGTATTCCCCAGATTCACAAGATGTCTTGTCAAAGGTGAAGGAAGGGTTTGGCAATCAGATAAATCTTTGTCGGAACCGAGGAGTTAACCCCGGACTTCCAGCACAGAGGTCTGACACCTTACCCCTAGACCGCCAGGTCACCCTATTATTTAGTTAGTAAATTTGTTTTATTGTACATTAAGATAATATATTTGTAATTTTGCAAGCCATTTGTTGCTATGTATATTTTTTAATGTGTTTTTCTTGTAGAGGTCTAAACTGTTGTTTGGCTAGCACTTTAATAAAGGAAATATAAATACAGTTAAATGAAATTCAAAATGTGAAATAACATATAAAGTTACAAGTTGTTTGTTACAAACACACACGTAAAGAGAGAATTCTTACCTTTACATCCTGAGCTACATGTCTGTGGTTCTGAAAGAAGAAAAAAATAGAACAATTAAAATAGTGTTTGCTGCATTCATATGAAAAATGAGGTTATATGTATAAATTAATACAAACTACTATTTTATTGAGGAAACTACTTAAATGTAGAATTACATGGCCTGTACTCATCACGAGACATTGTGAGGATAATAAGTCTTCTATATTACGGTGGGCCGGACATGCAGCGTGGATGGGAGAATATAAAACCATGTTCAGGGGAATGACTGGCAGACCAAATGGGAAGAAACCAGTGGGAAGACCCAGACACAGATGTGAGGATAACATTAGAGTGGACCTGAAAGAGAAAGGTTGTAATGAGGTGGACTGGATAGAATTAGCTCAAGATAAGGATAGGGTGTATTGAGATAGACTGGATATAACTAGTTCAAGATAGGGATAGGTTGTAATGAGGTGGACTGGATAGAACTATCTCAAGATAGGGATAGGTTGTAATGAGGTGGACTGGATAGAACTATCTCAAGATAGAGATAGGTTGTAATGAGTTGGACTGGATAGAACTATCTCAAGGTAGAGAAAGGTTGTAATGAGGTGGACTGGATAGAACTATCTCAAGGTAGAGATAGGTTGTAATGAGTTGGACTGGATTTAACTATCTCAAGATAGAGTAAGTTGGTAATATCTCCCAGTGTATAATTCACTGACCATGTCGTGCCTGCTACCATCATTATCTCGGTACAGGTTCTCTGTTTAATCGGAACATGGCCACGTACAGCCCACGATCACCCAGTCCCCTCGGTAACGAGTGTCTTGTTTGCTGTGTTGGTATTGGTCGACAAGAGTGCAAATAGACCGTTGACCGTGACCTTGGACTTGACATTCAGGACCGTCGATCCTCTACTTATCTTTGTACAAACATGATCCTTGGGGTTCAAACCACCAGTGACCACGGAGAGATAGCTTGGTGAACCGTGTCGCGAGGGTTGCCTAACACCAGGCGTATCCGTCTGACACGCACTCGTGGCGTAAACCGGGTGGTCTAGCCCGGCTGTTCAACTGATTGAGCTAATCTATTTATTATTATTATTATTATTATTATTATTATTATTTAGCACCGCGTCTTACTACCCGTTTGGGTTATACGCTTTAAGTACTAATTATATTACGCTAATGGATTAGGAATTGGGAATGTTGAATTAGAGGAAGTGAACCCGCATTTGCGTGGAGGGAGAGTGGAAAACCATTTATAACAAACCACCCCCAGTTCACCCGACCGAGATTCGAACCTTGATCTCCCCGTCCTCAGCAGTCGAGCTCAACACGACAAGCGGGGCTAATCTAAACTAAAAAAAAATTAAAAAAACGTTGCACCGCGCATACTTTCTACCTCCTTTGCCTAGAAATGGAGATATTTACCCAGTAATATTTGTGAAATGAGATAATACGCATTGTTGCTTAAACCCTCCATAAGAGCACAAATTAAATAATACACACCATTACAGTAACATATAGAGGGGAAACTAACATATATGTTCACCAAAGAACCTAATCAATTCCACATACCTAAATTGATAAGTATCTTTGCCAATATCTTAGAAATTATTGTATTTATAGAAAATATATTTAAAATAAAAGCTATTTATTTGGAATAGTAACCACAACTTTGCAACGATAAGTTATTTCGTATCTCAAATAGTTCCATAAATATGATCAGAGTTGGAGATTTACGCTGGTGTAAAATACCCTCAAAGTAATTTTCAAGGGAAAATATTAATTTAATTTTGTTTATAATTATAAACAGTGCCTGTATATGAAAATTAATCAAAATCCTTAGAGCAAATTTTGAGGAAATCAATTATATCCCCTTTTCACCCTCAAATAAACCACCCTTAATTTTAGGGTTGGATGGATAATTTCAAAAACCCCTCTGATATCACTTATGAAGAGAATAGATACCAAGCTTTAGTCTGATCTGTAAAATAGTTTCAACTCTAGCCCCAGTAACAGACAGACGGCATTGTAAAAGAATACTTTTTCAGGTTCAGGGAGTCAGGAAACGCCGAAATTCATTAAAAAAAACTCGTTTTTTTTAGCGTCCCAATACTTTCTCTAACAGAGGGGTGCGATAAATTAAAACGGAAATTATCAAACCAGTTTTATTAACCATAATCTTCGTAAAAGTTTTAATATTAAATAAGAATGTGGTTTAAAATAAGCTTAATTGAAACTAAACGGTACCAAACAATCAAATATACATTCTCATAAAGTGCATAGAGTGCTTTGTATCCAGTCAGGAGGGTATTAGTTCGGTCGTTTCTCAAACAAACAACTTTAGATTAAGATCCTGCATCATATCCACAAATGGCAGACCATGAGTCTTAATTCTTACGCTATAAAGGACGATGGAAGTGTCAAAAAGGAGACCATTCGCGTTAAATACAATTCTGTCATCTCAAGTATATTAGTGTTTGAAACAAAATTTCCAAAAATCTGTTATCAACCATCAGTAAACTCCTCTTTAATTTTTAGAGATAAGACATTAAAATCACAGTTTTTTCCCTCGAGCTACGATTAAGTTAAAACGAGATTCATCGAACCGTTTCGGTTGTTGCCCTGTTAAATATCAACTTCGCAAGACATATCCTTTTAATTTGAGGGCACATAAAAATTAAAGACCCATCATAATCTTAAGTTCTAAAATGTTCATAATTAAAAATACTTTCTCTATGTTATTAAAATTATAAATGATGAAGAGAAACAATTATGTTGGTAGGTAGTTCAATGTCCGGGTAGGTAGGTTTAGTAAAAATATAGTTAGTGTATCTTCGAGATAATTGAATTCTATTGCACAAAATAACAGGCTATTATTTTTATAAATTATATTACCTAAGTGACCAGGATTAGAAGCATGAATAATAAAGGGAATTAGGAGAGTATTTTTGCCTACATAAAATATTATATTCTTCTAATATAAAATGTTATATCCTTTTTATATAAAATATTATCTCATGCCTATATCAAATATTATCTCCTGCCTATATCAAATATTATCTCCTGCCTATATAAAATACTATCTCCTACCTACATAAAAGATTACCCCCTGCCTATACAAAATATTATCTCCTGAAATCTAAAATATTACCTCCTTCATATATAAAATATTATATCCTGTCTACATAAAATATTATGTCCAGCCAGTCTATAAAACTAGTTCTTGTTTATATAAGTATTATTTATTGCCAGTATAACATTATAACCTCAGCCAATTAAACATTAAATGTATGTTAATACTGGTCGATGATTTAAATAGGTATTTATATATTTTCTGATGGAAAAACTGTCATTAGATGTTCTAAAATAGCTAAGTGAAACGGACTTCTGCCCACAAATAAAAATATCCAAACATACATTTCTAGTGGTGGCTGCGCATTTATAATGCGTAATGTTGAGTTTTTATTTTACTACACGGTAAAATGATGGTCTGGAGTTTGGTTGTTGTATTCATCTTAGAGTAGAGATAGTTTCAAAGGCATTAAATTTCATTCAAATAATTGTTAGTAATTTCTGGAATATTCTAATATCTTATTCATGGGTTTAAAGTTCAAAGGCCAAAATATTTTAGGTTATCAATACTTTAAGCCATAATCAGTTACATGAGGGTTTTTTTTCGCCGTGCGTTGTAAAATCACTTTGTCAGCTGAGTTGTGGATCTCTTGACCTTTTCCTCTTGGCAAATAGTGTTTTATCAAACGTAACCTCGACATTTAAACATGCAAACATTTTGACCTGATTAAATCGAGCTCAATTCGTTGTGTGCTTTGCATAAATCATCGGAATTGTCAACTTTTCCCTCACCTTGGAAAAACTATCAGTGACAGTGATATCATCCTCTGGAACCCAAAGAAAACCATTGGTATAGGTCATTCCCCCTTCCTTCTAAAAAAACCAATGGCATAAACCATTTCCCATTACTTATAAGAAAACCATTTACATCAATCATTTCCCCTTCCTTCTAATAAAACCATAAGCATAAATCATTTCCCCTTCCTTCTAAGTAAACAATTGACATAAATCATTTCCCCTTGCTTCTAATAAAACCATAAGCATAAATCATTTCCCCTTCCTTCTAAGTAAACAATTGACATAAATCATTTCCCCTTGCTTCTAATAAAACCAATGGGATAAATCATTTCCCCTTCCTTCTAAGTAAACAATTGACATAAATCATTTCCCCTTCCTTCTAATAAAACCAATGGGATAAATCATTTCCCCTTCCTTCTAAGTAAACAATTGACATAAATCATTTCCCCTTGCTTCTAATAAAACCAATGGGATAAATCATTTCCCCTTGCTTCTAATAAAACCAATGGCATAAATCATTTCCCCTTGTTTCTAATAAAACCAATGGGATAAATAATTTTCCCTTCCTTCTAATAAAACCATTGATATAAATCATTTCCCCTTCTTTCTAATAAAACCAATAGCATAAATCATTTTCCCTTCCTTTTAAGGAAACAATTGATATAAATCATTTCCCCTTCTTTCTAATAAAACCAATGGCATAAGTCATTTCCCCTTCCTTCTAAGAAAACCATTTACATAAATCATTTCTCCTTCCTTCTAATAAAACCAATGACATAAATCATTTCCTCTTATTTCTTATAAAACCAATGGCATTAATCATTTCCCCTTCTTTCTAATAAAACCATTGGCATAGGTCATTTCTCTTTCCTTCTAATAAAACCAATGACATAAATCATTTTCTCTTCTTTCTTATAAAACCAATGGCATAAATCATTTCCCCTTCCTTCTAATAAAACCAATGACATAAATCATTTCCCCTTCTTTCTAATAAAACCATTGGCATAGGTCATTTCCCCTTCCTTCTAAGAAAACCATAGGCATAAATCATTTCCCCTTCCTTCTAAGAAAACCATTGATATAAATCATTTCCCCTTCCTTCTAAGAAAACCAATGGCATAAATCATTTCCCCTTCCTTCTAAGAAAACCATTGACATAAATCATTTCCCCTTCTTTCTTATAAAACCAATGACATAAATCATTTCCCCTTCCTTCTAAGAAAACCATAGGCATAATAAATCTTGCCTTCCCTTAGATAAAACCATTTTCAGACAATTTTCCATATGTATAAAAAATATTTTTTAACAAATTTGCCAGACTATATGTATTCAAATAAAATATCATTTTGAAAATAAGTATTCTCAACAGTATAATTATATCAATGCCAATGGCAATTAGCAAATGTGGCCAATGAATAAACTCAGTATGTAAATCTACTACCTACAGATAATAGAGTACCAGGTTTGATCTGTGCTAGGGCTGATAATACATTTATTAGAAATTGGTTTTGGTCCCTTTACCAAAGTGTCAATATAACATTCTGGGACTTGTGTAATGTATTTTTCAAAAATTTGAGTTTGACTAAAGTGGCGTATACATTTTTCAAGCTACTTGATTATATTTATTTGAAACATGTAATCAGGTACCATTTGAATTAAATCTTCAAATGAATTCCAGATTCAAGTCAAGTAGACGACTGCTTTACTTTTGTTTAAAACTTAAATAGATTTCAAAAGTAGGTTACTTGAATTGATTTGAAAAACACACACACACAAAAGTATAAACGAACATCAGCAGCTAAGTGATTCAAGTTCAAGTGATAAAATGTGGGTTGATGAATTTTTTTTTTTAATTATAATAAAGTCATGAGAAGTTAGACATTTTATGGAAGACAGAATTATTATTATTATTATTATTATTATTATTATTATTATTATTATTATTATTAGCACCGCGTTTTACTACCCGTTCGGGTTATACGCACTTACGCTAATGTGTAATGGTAGAGTGATTGTGAGATGAAATGGAGGACCTACAGTTTAACGTGGGATCCGAACCACGGTGGAGACCTGGCATTCCCACACATTCACAAGATGTCTTGTCAGAGGTGAAGGAAGCGTTTGGTAATCAGATAAATCTGTGCTGGGACCGAGGATTGAACCCCGGCCGCCAGCATAGAAGTCTGACACCTTACCCCTAGACCGCCAGGTCACCGCAATCTACCGCAATAAAAATAAGAGAGAGAGAGTTTATTTAAAATATTATTAGATTGGATTAAAGAAAAGTTACAAAATACGATTATTGACGCGGTTATATTAAAAACTAAGAAAGCTAAAACCAATTCAAGAAACACAACGGAAGTTCTAGTTTGTTGTGTTAAGGGGAGTTAAATCACGTAACGTGATGAATGACGATTACGCTTAACTTGAAACTTGTATTTCCACTGTCGTAATCGGGGCTGTGAAGAGACGAGAAAATGGAAGTATGATACGTACAGTAGCCCCGTGGCTTCTTTGGTGCTGACTGACAGCTCACAGCTGACAGTCATAGTTTAGGTTTATACCTAAATTTGGACTGTCAAAAGTGACAGCTATTAACACNGCAGATAATCTGGTTCAGCGTAGGGATACGTAATTTGGTCTGGTAGCTTTTCAAAGCTTTCAGTCAGCACCAAAGAAGCCATGGGGCTACTGTAATTCACATTTACTTTCTCTCGACCACTCGGAGAGAGAAATATTGTTATTGCAAAATAATCGAACTCGAGATTATGATAAATGTTGATCTCCTGAAAACGTGATGCCGCCTGTCTGTCTGTCTGTCTGCATGTCTGTCTGTCTGTCTCTATCGTGGACTAGAGTCGAAACCATTTTACCGCTCGAACTAGAACTTGCTATCTAGGATCTGAGAAGGCTTCCCTGAGTTTTTTTTAAATTATATATCTAACCCAAAGGGGCCAAAATAGAGAACAAATCCATTTTTTCTCGAAATCCGCTTTAACAATTTTTATTATATTTTGTACCTAAGTATTGTTTAATATTAAAAATAGAATTGAAACTCTCATTTGAGCATAACAATAAATTTGAAGGTACTTTATATAGCCAAAATTTTCAATTTTGAATATATATCCACAAATAATTATTCAAATAAAAGATAACGTATCATTGTAAAGTTGTAGTACTAATAAAAATAAAAATCTTTTATTTGAGGTATTTTTAAAAATCAATAGTTTCTAAGCTATAATCATATATATATTTATGGAGTTATTTGGAAATTTAAATGGATTATTATGCTCTTTGTTGGACATAGCTGTTTCCTCTTTACTCAATGTTCCTGTAACAATATATACTATTTCGTTTCACAAATGTTATGAACTTTTAGTAACCGTCTTTATTTTAAGATAAAAAAGAGAGAAGGTCTGTGGGGTGTGCCGTAAAATTTATTGAGATGAAAGTGTTTTTTTCTTGTTTGTTTGTTAAAATGTTTACATTTGATTATTAAAACGGGGAAATATTATTGAAGATACGGTCACTCCACCCACATTTATCTTCTGTTTTATTATATCTGCATTCCTCAAGATATCCTCAAACCGAAGTGTGTGTTGGGGTTGCGGTTATAAGGGGGTAGGGGACGGAATCCCCTGTGACTTAGGCCGCTGTGCATGACACATTTAAAAAATACCCTAAAACACAGCGCTAGGAGGTAAAATAGACATTTAAATATATTAGCTTGTTTGTTGGCACCACGCCTTACTACCCATTCGGGTTATACCTTTATGTATTAATTACTCTAATAGTTGTAGGAATCGGGAAGGCTATATTTAGAAGAAGTGTTCCTGCATTTGCATGGAAGGAGAGTAGAAAACTATTTTGGGGAAAACACGCCTCAGTACACCTGACTGAGGTTTGAACCTCAATCTCCCCGTCATCGGCAGTCTAGTCTACTGCGAGAGTGACGCTTTAGACCGTGTGGCCACCAAAGTGGGTCAGAAGTAAATAGAAGTAAGATGGTCAACGAGTCAAATGGAAACAAATAATTAATCTAACGCTATTGAGTGAACAGTGTAAATACGTATGAAAATAAACTAACAAGAAATAATAAAAAAACTAGGTAGTTTTAAAAATAATAGTATATTTAATACCCTGTGAAAATCATTTAAAAAAACTGGAATGTGTTGACCTACTTCTTTATTATTCTTTGAGGTATTTAAAAAAGACACAACACCCAGCCCCCCTGACGTTAATTATCCATCAACGTGAAAAAAGGGAAACTACAACTTAACAAATGTTAAATTTCTGACAGTTTTGGGAATTGAACATGGAACACTAGAGCTAGACACGCTACCGACTGAGCTGAGGTTTCAGACGTAACTAGAGTTGGTCCAAAAGCAGGATTTAATTTCCGGTTGGATGCGATGTGTACAGTATTAACTAAATTTTTTTTTTACAAACTTCTGACATTAAAGATAACCAATTTTTTTGTATTACAGGACTCTCGAATTTTCTAGAGTTTAAAAAATTTGTTTTCAAACTCAATCTTAACAATCACAAGCGATTGAATTATTCTACCAGGAAATTTTCCTAAATAACGAAAATATCACCTGTCCCCTTCGTTTGGTAGAGTGTGACGCCTAAAATTTGAAAAATAAGTTTGTTATCAGCATAATAGTAATTAGGAGGGGGGAAGGGGGATGAAAAATTGTTTGTCAAAAGTTTTGAGCTTAAGTTTGAACGGTAAAACAATTCAATGTTGGTAAGACAAGGGCGCTGGGTAATGGGAGTGCGTCACCTTTTGCCTGAAGGGTAAGATATTATATAAAATTAAGTGGGGAATAATCTAATAAATAAAACTTTTAAATAAAACACAAATCTGGAAAAATAAAGTAAATGCAGAGTCGCTAAGTGTAAAAAGATATAGTTGGAAAATATTAAGAATAGAACACGTAATTGGGCATATTATAAACATATTAAATATTAAGACTCCCAAAGATATTGACGTTCAAATCTACTTTTCCGTACATTTATGAAACTTTTCCATTCAAGTTCCACATCTTATTACCCTTACCAGCTACCAACATTCTACGCTCCTATAACAGTGTGTTGTGACTATTAAATGACATCATTCTATTCACAAAGATCCATTCTACGCTCCTATAACAG
>CABEEJ010002635.1:86833-105186 GCA_901482245.1 Timema douglasi | reverse complement strand
TTTTCAAAATAAATAAAATATTATTCAAGTACAAACAAAGGATTTAATTTTCTTCACATGGTGATATCAACAGTTGTTGAACATCTGTCATTAGCACTGGTTCAAATCCCGGACTGATGTACCGAGGGTAGTTTTTCCTGAATTATTATTCCCAATCCTCCCACGCAGATTCGGGTACACTCCTTCTAAATTCAACTTTACTCATCCATAGATCACTAGCGTAATTAGTAAATAAACTTAGCTCATAACCTGAACAGAAGACACCTGTGCGAGAAAATAAAATAATTGTGGATCAATATCCTGGTTTATCTTACACTTAATAACCCGGTTAATCGGCTGTCAGAAGAACTATCTTTTTTTTTAAGTACCACGTCTTACTACCCGTTCGGGTTATACGCTTTAAGTACTAATTACGCTAATGGGTTAGGAGTTGGGAAGGTTTAATTAGAGGAAATGAACCCGTATTTGCGTGGAAAGAGAGTGTAAAACCATTTAGGAAAAACCACCCCCCAGTTCACCAGACCGAGATTCGAACCTCAATCTCCCCGCCCTCAGCAGTCGAGCTCAACACGACCAGCGCGTTAGCCAACTACGCCACCGAGGCGGGTCAGAAGCACTATCAAATCATGAGTTAAATGGATGTTATTTATCTACACAAACAGTCGTGGCATCCGTACCTGCCATTGGCCATTGCAGCGGCGGCGGCGGCCTGGTTGAAGAGGGCGCTCCTCAGCCACTGGTTCATCAGGAACGCCGGTAAGAACCCCCCAGGGGGTTGAGGCAAGTAGCCACCAGGTGGGGGGAACCCCTGGCTGTCTGTCAGAGGCGCGCTCTGCAGCATGACGGGAGGGAGAGAAGGGTCCACTCTACCTCCTTCGGCAACGGCCCGCAACGAGTAGTCCTGCGCTCCATCGGAAGACCCGGGAGGGAGGACGTCGAACGGCCGGAAAGCGGAAAGGTCCTCCCGTCTACCGAGGGACGGGAAGGGCTGGACGACCCAGGGGGGAGGTAGGGAAGGGTACCGGGTACCCGCCGAGGGGAAGAGGTACCCTCCCTCAGGGTCTGGGCTCTGCCTGTGGATGTGTTCCAGTCCTAGGTCTCCGCTGCAGTCGCTGTGACTGTCGTCCTGAGTGGGGCGGAAAGGGTACCGCTGGTCGGAACCGCAACGCGTCTCCTCCGTCAGATCCGTTGGGGTGTGAGGCGGAGTGAGCAGGGGGGAAGACGCCTCCTCGCTCTTTATCATAACTGGGGAACCCGCTGTAAGAACACGCAACACATACATACACACCACTTTTAAAATTACGTTCGTCGAACAGTTAATGTGTACACTCCCGTTGTTTATTCATTTGAGGTATTCAAGCGTTAGTAATGAAGGAGTGCTAAAGGAATGTTAAAAGAGTGCTAAAGGAATGTTAAAGGGGTGCTGAAGGAGTTCTCACGGAGGGCGGTTTGGAAGAAAAAAACAATAGGTCACTGTGAAAGGTTTGGGCGTGTTGAAAGGATGAGTGTGGATTGAGTGACAAAGAAAATACATGAAGGTAGAGTGTGTGTGTTTTGTGTGTAGATCAAAAGGAAGGGGAAGGCCAGCTCTATATATTTATTTAGCACCACGTCTTACAACCCGTTAGGGTTATACGCTTACGTAATCTACTAACTACGTTAATTAACTAGGAGTTTGTGAAGTTGAATATGGACGAAATGAACCCGCATTTGCGTGGAGGGAGAGTGGAAAACCATTTGGGGAAACCTCCCCGTCCAGTTGACCCGAGCGAGATTAGAAACTCCATCTCTCCATCCTCGTCAGTCTAGCTCAACAAGAAACTAGCGCGTTGGCTAACTACGCCGCCGAGGTGGGGTTAGGCCATATAAGACGTGGATAAATGTGGTAGACAAATGTGTGAAAAAGAGAAACATTTAGAGTTTTAAGACATGTATGGATGGACTTATTAACTAACTTAAAAATAGAACAAACACAACAGTAGCCCCCAACCTTTAATTTATCACAGTGAAAGGGGAAACCAAAATTCCACATATGATAAATTATTCTGACAGATCAGGAGTTGAACCTGGTACCCTTATTTCGGTAGAAATACACGCAACCGACCGAGCTAAGGTGTTGGATATCTAATAAATTAAATTATAAAATTTTAAAAATCCAAATTAATGAGAGCATTTAAAATTGTATCAATTTAATTTATTCTTTTTAAAAAAAAAAATTGGCATATTTATTTTCTTACCCGTCCTCAAATTATTTTACTGGAGGGAAAAATGTATAATTAGTTCACCTAACTAAGATACAATAATATAGATATTATTTTGAGACCGAGTTTGCTGACCGTCTTAACTACCTTTCTTTAGCACCTCGCACCCGTTGGTGCCACATGCCTATGGAGTGTACCAGCATTTACTTAGAAAGAAAGTGGAAAACCAATGACTGGGATTTGAACCCTGGTATCCCTGTCATCGGCAGTCTATTTTATATTGCGAGAATAATGTCATTGTGCCATTGAACCACCGAAGCGGGATTTTAAATATTAAGACTCTCCCCACGAATGACACCCAACTTTATGGAAGTAAGAACTACGGTGATATAATCTATTAAAAAAAAAACAGTGGTAGTGAAAAAAGTGGAATTTTTAATACCATCATTTAAAAAAATTGAAAATAATTATCTTAAATTTATAAAACTGAACTCAAATTTCACTGTTGTCAAATGGGCTTGGAGAAACCTCACTTCAATAAATTTTCTGGTTCTAGAGTAGGCCTAAGAGTTTGTCTAATTTATCAGTTAGTCTGCTTTTAATAGTTGTTTTTTTCCCTAGCGCCACGTCTTACTAACCGAACGGGTCTATACACCTGGAATACCAACTATACAAATTTTTTAAAGATTAGGACTGTTTAGTTCAAAGGAAATGCACAAACATTTACGTGGAAGTAGAGTAAAAAACAATTTAGGGAAAACTATAATCAATGCACCCAACCGGGATTGAACTCCGTTATTCCCGTCTTCAGTAGTCTAGTCTAAGACGAGAGTAGTGAGGTAGACCATGTGACCACCGAAGTGGGTGGTTTTTAATGTTAGTTTGTATAGTAGGATTAACATTTTCTAGAGACTAGTTAATCATACACGTGAATTGATAGAGGTTAAAGTTGCTTCAATTAGAAAGCATATTAATTACAGAGTTGTTATTTAATTTAGTGAAAGCTGTATTACAATACAACACGAATTAGTGACCGCCCCATTGGTTGTGTTTTTAAAGAGGCCGACTATATAAAGTGGTTCTTAGTTTGATTTCAAGTAATGCCAAATAAGAGTTCAATCGTATATTTGTGAATGCACTTAGGCTGTTTAATATTCACAAAATAATAAAAAAAAAGTTTTATAAGAAAATGTAACTATCAACTACCGAAAAAATGACATGGATTAAAAAATATATTAACTAATAACTAATATATGTTCATTAACATTGGCTGCTGATAATTATTTTATGTGTAAACTTAATTTACACCTGATTTTGTGGCCGCACGGTCTAATGCGCTACTCTCGCAATATACTAGACTTCTGACGGGAAGATAGAGGTTTCAATCTCAGTCGGATGTACAGAGGTTGTTTATTTCGAAATGGTTTTCCACCTTACCTCCAGACAAATGTGGGTGTACTTCCTATAGATATAGCCTTACTAATCCTTAAAACAATTACTGTAATTAGTATAAAAGCGTATAAGCCGATCGTGTAGTGAGACGCAGTGCTAAAAGAAAAAGTTATGAAATAAAATAAAAGATTAACTTATTGTAAATGGATGTTTTATATTGTACTACTATAAAGCCACATGGCTTTCTCACTCACTGATGTTAATGTTTACCCACTTCCAGATAAGCTAGAAACTTGAAATTTGGCAAACTTATAGCTTGTAGCCTGTAACCGACGGGAAAATTCCAAAAAGTTAAAAAAAAATATAGTTTTTAACCCACGAAAAAATATTCAAAATGTCAGAGCAACTTTAAAGTCAGTGCGGACCTTTATTTGTAGGTCTCTTGTGGCTAAACGGTAAGACCTATCAAAAAACAGCTCTGGAGTTACATTAGTTTACATCCACTTGCAAAAAAACTCACCGGGGGTTTGAGGGTGGAGCCCCCAACGAACAATGTTATTATCTATATAGACCCTATGTATTATGTATACTAAATGCCAGGCCTCCACCGTGGTTCGGATTCCACGTTAAACTGTAGGTCCTCCATTTCATCTCACAATCACCCTACTAGGAAGTTCGTTCCTTGAATCCTATAGACTAGCGATTCTTAACGGGGGGAAAGGGGGGGCGGAGGGGCGCGAAAGAGTTTTTGGTGGGGCTACGAAAAAAATAATTTAAAATGTTATTTGCTTATTACTGAAGTCAATTATCTTTAATTTTTTCGTTTTGTAAGAAAGAATTCGATGATCGTAAGAATGTAAGTACGATAGACTCTCGATTTTCCGGGGTATTGGAATGAAGGGGAAGCTTGGATAATAGAAATCATGGATAGTACTATTAATATCCATCTGTTTGCCATCGCCATTCAAAATTTGCTGCCCTTTGTTTCTACTTGTTTATGTAAAAAGGGATTTTCCACAATGTCAAATATTAAAACGAAGCAGCGAGATCGACTCCGAGTTGACTCCTCCCTGCGATTAATATTAAATGATACAATTGAAACCAGAAAATACAAATTAGTGCAAAGTATTCAACAGTAGAGGTCCCATTAAATACATTTAGGTAAGTTAATTTCTGTTTTTTATTTGTTTGTTATTATAATCAGTAAATAAAGCCATTATCTTAGAATAAATATTAATGATTAATATGTTAGTATAAAGNATAACATCTCCTCCCAAAATACCTGCTAATTTGCTTATGGGGGCTCACTATGATTTAACTATTTAATGATTAATAAAGCAGTGTGGTGTATTGCCCACCCCCTTGAAATCCCTCCCTTACCCCTAGGGGTAAGGGAGGGATTTCAAGGGGGTGGGCAATACACCACACTGCTTTATTAATCATTAAATAGTTAAATCATAGTGAGCCCCCATAAGCAAATTAGCAGGTATTTTGGGAGGAGATGTTATCACCTTTTATAATCTTTTCTTTCCTTCTTTAACGGCTTTATTTAATTTATCAAATAAATATTATATACAATTTGAATGACCATTTATATAGCCATATCATCATTAATATTTTATTAAAATTTGAAATACCTTCTACAAGATAGAAGGTATTTGTTTGGATTTATTTTTATTACAAAGAGATAAAAGGGGTATGATGGTTAGACCATGGCCCCAAAAGGCTTACGCGATTGGAAAGAGTTGAAGAAACACTGTTATAGACTCATGGTAATCGAAATATTCTAAGTTTATAAAAATCTCGAAAAGGTTATCTCGATTATAATTAATTATGAAAGTTTGATTCATATAATAATAATAATCAAAAATACTTAAAATGAATTATACATATTTGTGTGTTTGTTCTACTAGTGGTTTTTGACTTGATAAAAATGACAAACCAAATATAGGCCCTATATTTTCAATAGTATCAAGTTTTTAAAATTAAAAAAAAATTAATTCGTAATCTTTTCCCTTTAAGTAAAATTTTATATTTTTGAAGATTCAAATTTTTGTTTGAGATTCAAAAGAAATTGTAAGATCTGGATTCGAGAAGTTTTTAGTATTAAACTTCTCCCTAGTTTTGTAAAATATTAACTAAAACTCTGCATTTAGTCGAAAAATCGGTGAAGTCAATTTTCTTGATTGACTAGTAACAGGGCTTTTAGCAGAGTCAAGCTTCTAACGTTTTGGTGATTTTTTGTGCAAATCTTCAACTAAATACCATTTTTAAAACGCTAAACAAATTATTTAAGACATCGGAAACTCTATCATAACAGCACCAATAAATTTACAAACAAACGCAAATCATTTAAAACGTGTAGAATTTTTTTTAAAAATCTAAAATAAAACGTAGACATCTCTTATATTTTAAATAACTACGATTTAAGAATATAATTAAAATTTAAATGTTTTTATTAACAGCATAGTTAAACAAAAAGTTACCCACTCTTTCAAAACACTTCTTTAATTGTTCATTTTGTAAAATGTATGAAGGCCATATTGTTTTTACTTCTCTTAATATCCGTTTGGTTTACATGCATACATACTAATTACGCTAATGTGTTAGGGATGAGAAAGATTGATTTTAGAATAAGTGTATCCACATTTGCGTGGCGAGAGATTGGAAAACTATTAAATAAAAACCCTTAATACATCCAACGGGGACTATAGCCCCAATCTACCTCTTCATCGTCATTCTAATCTATTGCGAGAGTGACGCCTTAGACCATTTGACCACCGCGGTGGGTAAATACTCATCTTTTTAGCGCTTATTCAGTAGATATAGGCCTGAGTGAGGAAGAATTGCATTTACGTGATGGAAGAATAGGAAAACATCTAGAAAAATACGAACCTTAGTAGGTCTACAGCCAGGCGATATTCGAACCCAGACCTCCACATCACCAATTTTTGATCGCCCCAGGCTCGAAGCCAAATAAAAGCGTTTTTTTAATCATCACCTTTTACTACCTGTTCAGGTTATAAGCATCTGTGACAATTACTATAATGGGTAAGGATGAGGAAGGAAGCATTTATAAGTATTCGACCCGGATTTGCGTGTGGAGAGAGGGGGGGAAAACATTTAGGAGAAACAACCCTTAGTACCCAAAATGGGATTCGAACCCCGATTTCCTATCGTCAGCAGCAGTGGCATATTATCTGGGTATGCTAGTCCTGCGCCGCATACACAAAATTATATGGACTAGTTTTTTTTTTTTAATTTAATTCCGTCTGTGTGAACTGTGTAAACACTAATGTTTAAATTATTAATAAATATACATGTAATGAATTATCAATTTTAAATATTCCAAGAATAGGCTACTGTGTTTTAAGTCATTCTTCTTCCAAAAGGTTTTACTTTGCAAAGAAAACCCAGGGCTTGCTACTTGAAAACCGCAAGGCAAGCTAGGGAGGCTCTAATGACCTTGCCCAATGTCTAGGGGGTGGCAACACATTCCTTTCCGCTCTCCCACAAGTAATTGGCCAATGAGCTCGGGTATTTACACCCCAGGTCATGCTGTTCATGCGAAGCAAGCTAAAATTGTGCCAACTATTGAAAAAAGATTCAAGATCACAATGTTTATTTATCAAGCTAATTTAGTATAGTAAGTAAAATTACATTATATATATATATATATAATTAATTGTAAAATAATAGTTAATATACATAACAAGATTTAAATTCTACACTATTTAAACACATTGATTTATGTTTAGGTATTCTAGTCACATGTATTATCATGTATGTGGTAAACACATTTAGCAATTATTTCAAATGTAGGCATTACAACACTTATCGAGAGGGAAGGGGGGAGGGGGGTTACGAGGCTACTTTAACCTTTGTTGACGGTAATTCTTGTTTTTCTTTAGTAGAAAGGATCGTGGAGTTTTTAATAGTGTTCTTTTAGTTTTTGTTTTACACTAACGACTTATTTATTAGTCATTGTGATTTTATATGATTATACATCGAAGAATCCCAAGAGTCAGGAGTGTGATTTCACCATTTCAAAATGATTTAGAAGAAAAAGGTAAAATAAAATATATTTTCATATAATTTACTTAATCAGTGGCGCACTCAGCCATTCACTTTGGGGGGAGGCATTCAATCAAGGTTGTCAAGTCTTCTAGTAATTAAGTGATTTAATTAATACAAATGGTATCGAAGCTATTATTTGTTTGTTTTTTCAATTGTAAATTTTGTGTGTAACGGTAAACATTTTGAATATTAGCCTTAAGTCTGAAGGCTGGTCTTAAAATGTAGCAAATATATTCGACACATCTTCAATGTTAGTTATACTTAATATTATTTAAATTTCTATTAACATTATTTGTGGTGTTGGGGAAAGAAGGGGAAGGGGGTCAAATACCCTTTTTGCCCCTCTCCCCCTTGGGTGCACCATTGCTTACAGCAAAATATATGTGTAGATATCTTAGCAATAAACCAATGACGTATCGATAGAGTATTAATAGTCCGAGATAATCTCCCCTATGTTAGTCAGAGTTTGCGCATCTAAATAACTTCTGGAGCATAAATTCTCAAGTTGGGAGACTCGTTTGTTTCCAAGCAGAATTGTGTGAGATAAGTTAGGCGTTAAGAAATAGTTTTAACTGCAACGTGAGTTGGCCAATCCACCTGGTTCCTTCTCACCAAGATCTGATGGAAGCTTGATCGATGTATCACTTCATTTTACTCTTATTATGATTGTTTGCTTTGGGTATTGCTAACTGTGAGCTTTTAATTACACTGGGCTAATTGAATGGGATCTGTCTCTCTTATGCATTCAGAAATGTGACCATAACAATCTTATCCCCAACATTAATATTTAGCTAAATTTCTAACCATGTAGATATCATTACAATTTGAGGACCGCCTATTTGGTCTAGTGGTCATAGGTTCTTGCTACGGACTCAGAGGTCCCGTGGTTTGATTCCCGGCGCGTCCAGATTATCTGGGAAGCAGTGGGTCTGGAACGGGTTAGATTCAGCCTAGAGTGGATAAATAAGGAGTTACTCGAACAAAGTAGTAGTGGCTCCGGTATAGAAAGCCGAGCTTAATGACTGGAGTCATCGTAGTGCTGACCACATGTCACCCTCTTTCCGCAAGAGTTGGCACTAATTCGCCAGACAGTTTGGTAGCCACTCGTTAGGTATAGCCTGAATGCGGTCTGACATGATGGAGTTACTTTTATTACATTTTGAGTGGATGGTAATCATCGTTATGGATAAATAAAAGAAGAGAGAATATCGGAGTGGGGGCTCAAAATTTCCTAAGATAGCATACAGTTAAAGGGAAATTATAAATGTTCGAGAACCACTATTCTATAGGGACACATCTTCAAATATATCCCTTGAAATAAACCCTTGACGTTCTTGGACAACGGTGGTTGAGGGTCCTCGGCCCCCAAATCTCCGTTACAACTTCTAGAGTACAGCATACCTATTAATTTTTCTCAGAATACGCCACTGGTCAGCAGACCAGTCCAACACTATAATGACGCCTTAGACCTTTCGGCCACTGATGAAGCTGGTCAAATAAAGTTAATGTTATATCTACATAATAAAGGGCCTATATGTATCAACCTATTTTCTAATGTGAGGCTTATTTATTATTATTTGTAATATTTAACTTTCACTTTCTTAACAGACCGAGCATTATAGACCTAGGCCTGTTACCTAGGCCTATAATAATAATAATAATAATAATAATAATACTTAGCACCACGTCTTACTACCCGTTCGGTTTATACGCTTTAAGTACTAATTACTTTATTGGATTAGGAATTGGGAAGGTTGTATTAGAGGACGTGAACCCGTATTTGCGTGGAGGGAGAGTGGAAAACCATTTAGGAAAAACCACCCCCAATTCACCCGACCGAGATTCGAACCTCGATCTCCCCGTCCTCAGCAGTCGAGCTAAACACAAGCGCGTTAGCCAACTACGCCACAAAGGCGGGTATCTAGGCCTATACTTTACTTGCTGTGTTTAACTTAATATTTTTATGAGATTTGTAACCCAAGATGTGAATTTCTTTTTTAAATTATACTACTATAAAACCACATGGCTGACTCACTCTCTGACATTAATGTTTACCCACTTACAGATGAGGTAGAAAATTGAAATTTGGCAAACTTTCAGCTTTTAGCCTGTAACCGACGGGAAAATTCTAAAAAGTTTAAAAATATATATAATTTATATTATTCAGAAAGAAGCCATTTTGACCTTTTTAAAAGCTTAAATCATTTTATTCTATATCAAAAAACGCTTTTATGTATAAACAAGAGTGACTTTGGGGGGGAGGGGGGATTCGAACCACGATTTATCAATTCTTAAATACGCTGGTTGAGGTTTTTTTTCATAAAATAGGCCTAGTAGGTAATTTTATTTCGTAACGATTCTATCGAATAAGAACACGTATTAAAAATTTTCACCTCAATATCGTTTTTATTTCATTCGCTATCGTAACAACTTACTATACAAAGTTATGGCTTGGTCAAATTAGTTACCCATAACATGTGATAAATAACTTACCAGTCAGAAATTATAGAATGTTGCATACCTTATAAAGCATAATTAATAACAACAATAGTAATATTAACTAAAATAATATTAATAATGGTTATTACTAGCATTACTACGAGGACAACAACCATTTCTTCCATGTGTATAATCAGTTTTTGTTTGTTAGGCCCACTAATCTTACTGAAATACTAATGAACCTTAAGTTATTTATTATTAATTGTGTAAGGAAAACCTACTATCCTACTACATTAGTCTAATTAGGAAAACAAAATTAAACCCAAAACTTTTAGTCTATATATTATATCAACCGTAGTGTTCAAAGATCTTTCTCATTCAGTAAATTTCTTACTGCAAAACTTTAGGCCTATTTTAAATTCATTTTAATGGACCCACTTATAAATATACTATATAAAACCACCAAATCATTAGTATTATGAAATGTTTATCAAAAGTGCAAGAAATAGATTAAATCCGTTATTTTTTAATCTAGTAAACCCCCATACAATATTTATATGTAGAGCTTGTGAATAAAAAAAAATCTTTCAACACTACAATCAGCTGTACGTTTATTTTAAAATAACGTTTTTAGTATATATTTCCCTTAAAAATTGTTAAGTAATTTTGTCAATAACCAAGCAAAATAGTTAACATAAGTGTATAAAATAATTATTAAGTAACTAAGAAAATTGCTAAAAAAAACTACTTACATATTTTATTAATAATTTTTTGGATGGTACTTTTACGAATAGATTAATCTAAACAGTAGCAATAATTCATTTGGGAGATTATTAAAAGATTACCGCTGTACACAATCTTTTCATAACATCATAAGCTGATACCAAAACATGTTGTTCTTACTAGAATCTCTAAATAGTAGGCCTAAAAAAAATATATCCACCTATCTTTTCTTACCTTGCACGCAATTGCGGTCGTCTTCGTGATTGTCACTGTTTAGAACTCCTGCTGCCATCTAGCAGAATATCTCCGCACTCTTTTAGTCCACAGCAGAAACACCACACGGGAGAGAGAAAAAGAAAAATTCAAATATTGTATCGTCTGTTCAAAACTAAGTTTTCTTTAAGTCCCCCTCCCTTAAAAAAGAAAAGAAAAACATCCCTCAGGTGAGTTAAGAAAAAAAAAGAAGTTAAACGAAAAAAAAAAAGAATCCTCACGAACTTTTTAACAACACTCCAATTCAACAACTCGCAAGATACTGAAAACAGTGGTTTCATAACACTACTGTCAGAAGATAACTGGTAGTCTTGTGCGCATGCGCATTGCTGCACATTAAGTAGAACCGAGGGGAGGAGCTGTAGTATCGCGACTAGGCGATTGGTCGAAACAGCAATGACGACACCTCCTACTGTTAAATGGGTAGGGAAAAAAAAAATTACATGCGCACGTGATTTTGTACAATACCTCCGTCTAACAAGAGAAACTTCGCAAGGTGAAAACAAAAACAAAAAATAATTAGAAAATGATGGCGGATAAATCTTCAATGGTTTTTTCCTAGATCCGTGCTAGAGAAAATACGTAATATTTTCTTTGCCTAAAAGCATAAAAATAAATGTGATCGTATTGGTAAAATAAGACCGGATGTGATTAAATTCTCTCGGCGCAAATTTCTTTTGCGACAAGCTCAATTCAACGTTATGCTGCACTTTGAATATTACAATAGAACAATAAATCTAGAAATATTAAAATTAATGACACCTCACGTTACAGAAACGAGTCTTTTCGGCTAAAAAAATATCAAACCATTAAGTACAGAATATATATGAAAATAAATTAAAATTAGACAGTTTTGACAAAATATCATTAGTTTTTATAGCTGTCAACACTTGACACGATTGATAAAACGTACCATCTTGTGAACACATTGTTTGGCGTAAGAATACAAGTCAAATAATGTTTTTTTCTAATGGCGTCTAATCCCAGATACTTGATAGTAAAAGAAAGTGGATTGGGAACCAAATAAATATTTTAAGTTTAAAATAATAAATTATATTTTAATTTAAAGTAAGATAGTAGCGTTTGACAAAATTTTTTTTTTTTTTGTGTTTTTAGATATATGAGTAAAAACAGCGCTTTTCTTTGATAAAAAACGAGCATAACTACAAGAGCTGTTAATTTTATTTCTCCCACTTAGGACAATCAACGGTAATAAATTGAATTAACTTCATTCGAAATGTCGGTGTGTACAATATGATCGACAGAAGATGCTTTATGTCTATATATATATGAAAGTTGTAGATATGACTGTATTTAATGTCATACAAACATCTGTTCCGCAGCTGTCAATTCGGTTATAGTTTCCATTTTGACAGTCGTTAGTTTTTAATAATTTTTACATCCACCCCGGTAGACTATACTGCTAATGACGGGCAGATTGAATCAAATCTCTGTCGGCTGTACCGGGGGTGATTTTACACTCTCCCTCCATGCAAATATTGGTACACTTCCTTTAAATATAGCCAGAAATTCATTTAAAGAAGATAATCCGAAAGTTACAGAATTCTACTAAATTATGGATATTTTCACGAGTTTCTAAGGTCAAGACATGTGATATTAAGCCGTAACTTGATAGTTATCTGCAAAAAAAAAAAAAAAAGTTAATTTGTTTTGAACAAAAGGATCTTCCTAATAAAATTGGACTGTAGATGTTTACTATTTGTATGTTGACGTTTCTTGTTATCCACTTATTTAATATCTCGAGGGTTCGGACCGAGTGTGTGAAACTATAGGCCTACGTAGCTGACAGTCATAGAATAAGCTAGTTTGTAAAACGTATGATATAATCTGTCTGTAAATAAGTGCCTTTCGAATAGGCCTTTTCCAATTAAAAACTCGAATTCTTGAATGTGATTATTAGGGATCAAATTTTGCCTACTGGCCTTTTCTTTTCCTTGATCGTAAAAAATAAACATTTGAGATAAATATGCATTTAATTTTATTATTGATACAAAATGTTAATTTTATCAATTCTATAGTTGCCTGTTCTGTTGGTTCTGGCCTATTTTATGAATAAGCGCAATATCACGCATATTTAGGTTTCGCCATCTGTATTTCATACGGTATGCTATTATTATTACCACCACGTCTTAGTACCCGTCCGGGTTATACGCACTTACGCTAATATGTAATGGTAGGGTGATTGTGAGATGAAATTGAGGACCTAAAGTTTAACGTGGGATCCGAACCACGGCGGATTAATACACGTCTTGTCAGAGGTAAGGGAAGGGTTTGGTAATCAGACAAATCTGTGCCGGGACCGAGGATTGAACCCCGGACCCCCAGCACAGAAGTCTGACACATTGGACATCTTGTAAGGAAACGTCTATTACAAAATAAGTTTGTATTTTTATTTTTACTTGCATAAGTTTTCAACTATTTTCATAAAATTAAGTTGGCTATTAATTACGAAGAATAAAGTTTTAAGTTAGATAATAATTAAGAAGAAAAATGTTTATTGTTCAATAAGTTGTTGTATATAATATTGTCGGTGACCTGGCGGTCTAGGGGTAAGGTGTCAGACTTCTATGCTGGCGGCCGGGGTTCAATCCTCGGTCCCGGCACAGATTTATCTGATTACCAAACCCTTCCTTCACCTCTGACAAGACATCTTGTGAATGTGGGGGAATGCCGGGCCTCCACCATGGTTCGGATTCCACGTTAAACTGTAGGTCCTCCATTTCATCTCACAATCACCCTACCATTACACATTAGCGTAAGTGCGTATAACCCGAACGGGTAGTAAGACACGGTGCTAATAATAATAATAATAATTATTATAATAATATATAATATTGTTTATCTTGTACGTTAAGTTGGAAACAATGACCACAGCGTCACACGCGTGAAAGAAATACCAAGTTTTACAAGTGCTGACACAGTGACTGCCAATCACTGGCATAGATCACTGCTCTTTTAAAATCAAGGTCACTGTGATCACCGATGTCGTAAAATCACTGTTTCGCCCATCCCTACAGTGCTTAGAGGTTACCATGAAGACAAAGTTGGGAAGCTCCAGAACATTTATTTCCGGTGGTAGGAGGTTACACGGTCCGCACCGAGCAATGATCTCTCGACGATTCGTCCGCGCGGGTGCGGTGCGGCTTCGTGTAGTCCTTAACCCATTTCACTAATGAGAACTTTTTTTAAAAAAAAGTATCTAGTGATTAACAGCATGTGAGCCACTTCAGTGGTCGAATGGACTAAGGCGTCCTTCTCACACAGTAGACCTTGAATCTCGGTCCGGTGCACTGAAGGTGTCTTCTACTAAATGGTTTTCCACTCGCCTTCCACGCAATTGCATATACACTTATTCTAAATTTCCCATTCCATACCCCCAACATATTAATGTAATAGCCCGAATGAGTATTTAAACACGGTGGTAGAAAAAAATATGTGAATTTGTCATAGGTGTCAAAATAGTAGATGGTAAAAACAATTTTACACTGTTTACAATGTGTTTTTTTTATCTTCTTGAGCGCCTATTTTGGTGACTAAATCTTATTTTAAAAACTTTTGATGCCTAAGAATCCGTACCCTATTGTTTATTAATTTTAGACCCAAATTATGTCTCTGTTTCAGTTTGAGCAATCATCGTTTATATTTCTATCGGATCATTTGTGTGTTGGGGTGGGGGAAGGGCGATGGGGGGAGGGGGTAGTTCTACATAGCCTCACTTCTTTACTATCCTCCCTTCTGACATATTAGGGTAGTTCTTCTTGATTTCTTACCATTTTCTTTTTTCTTGCGTCTTTCTATATTTTCAGGCTATATTTATATAAATATGATAATTACTCTAATGAGGTATGGATGAGGGAGGTTTAGAGGTACCAGTAATCTACAGTAGCTCCATGGCTTCTTTGGTGCTGACTGACAGCTCAGAGCTGAAAGCTGATGGCTTTGAAAAGTTACCAGACCAAATTATGTATCCCTACGCCGAGCCATATGATCTTCAAAAACATGTGTTTAGCAGCTGTCACTTCTGATAGTCAAAATTTAGGTATATACCTAAATGTTGATTGTCAGTTGTGAGCTGTGAGCTGTCAGTCAGCACCAAAGAAAACATGGGGCTACTGTAGGTAAGAGTTTTGAGCCTTAAGAATCCCGTCATCAAATATCTTGTAAAGGGTAGCGCGTTTGATCTTGCGGTCACCGAAGCGGCTTTTATTCTAAATAACTTTCCACGCAAATGCTGGGGTACACTTCCTATAAACTAATACTTCCTCTTTCCCTAGCACATTAGTGTTAATAGTTCATATGCGTGTAATCTGAAAGGATGACAAAAAAGGACGGAAGAGAAGGATATTTAAAAAAAAAAATCTTCTCTATGATCAAAATTGATAATATTTTACTTATTATTATTAGTATTATTTAATAGTTATTGAGATTATCAATCAAAAGTAATAGCTGAAGATCAGATTATTAGACTTACAAAAATACAAAGTTAATAAGCCTACATCCCGGCAAATATTTATCTGATTACCAAACCCTTCCTTCACCTCTGACAAGACATCTTGTGAATGTGAGGAATGCCAGGCCTCCACCGTGGTTCGGATTCCACGTTAAACTGTAGGTCCTTCATTNTCCCGGCAAAGATTTATCTGATTACCAAACCCTTCCTTCACCTCTGACAAGACATCTTGTGAATGTGAGGAATGCCAGGCCTCCACCGTGGTTCGGATTCCACGTTAAACTGTAGGTCCTTCATTTCATCTCACAATCACCCTACCATCACACATTAGCGTAAGTGCATATAACCAGAACGGGTAGTAAGACGAGGTGCTAATAATAATAATAATAATCAAGATATCCCCTCGAGATTGAGTTTGATCACCTTAACCACTCGACTACAGTCATCAAGTAAATGTTGTTGAGACAAGTTGTGGAGGAAATATTGAACTCGTAAATAAAACAGAGCTTCTTGTCAAAATCCGCAGTAAATCGAAAGCCTCGTCCCCACCCCCAATAACTCATGTTTAAAAATTGACAGGAACTGAATAGGTCATGGTCACCTGTGTTCGAACTGTGAAATCGAAGGAAATAAAACAAGAAACAAACCATTCAGGGGGGGAAATTTCAAACCAAAACTTTTTGTTGTGTGTAAAAGCTAAACCAAGAAAAACTCCTCTTTAAGACTAAAAGAGAGAAGGGTGAAATCTTTTCAAGGAGGACTCAATTTTTACAACCCGGTTGCACTGTCAAAGGAAGGCCCCTTTACTCTTCCCCCCCTTCCCCCTCCTAGCCCTCGAATCTTAGTTTAAGCGTTTTTGTGTTTTATTTGCTCAAGTTGGCGGTTTGGGACTTTTAAAATAATACATACAAACCAACTTTTCACCTGACTGCCAATGTCCTGGATTTTTTTTATTTGGAGGACTACATTTTTTAATGCCAGTGGCCTTGAACAAAGGTAAAAGAGCGTTTTGATATCTAAGGATACGTAAACTCCAATCTAGGTGATAAATATGCGAAAGGGTAGCTGAAAAGTAATTAATTGTACCTGCATTCGCGTGGATAGTTGAAAACAACTTTTAAGATCTCGTGTGGAAAGCTATCCCTCTCAAACCCGGGTGGGATTTGAACCCCGTTCTTCAAGTCCAGTCTATTGAGAAAGTGACGCCTTAAAATATGTGACCTTTTCTTTTTAACTACCGCGTCATACTACCCGTTCGGGTTATACATTTTAAGTACTAATTACGCTAATGGATTAGGAATAGGGAAGATTTAATTTCAGACCTCTGTGCTGGCGGCCGGGGTTCAATCCTCGGTCCCGGCACAGATTTATCTGATTACCAAACCCTTCCTTCACCTCTGACAAGACATCTTGTGAATGTGAGGAATGCCAGGCCTCCACCGTGGTTCGGATTCCACGTTAAACTGTAGGTCCTCCATTTCATCTCACAATCACCCTACCATTACACATGAGCGTAAGTGCGTATAACCCGAACGGGTAGTAAGACGCGGTGATAATAATAAGATTGAATTTAGAGGAAGTGAACCCACATTTGTGTGGAGGGAGAGTGAAAAACCATTTAGGATAAACCACCCCTCATTCATTCGATCCGAGATTCGTACCTCGATCTCCCCGTCCTCAGCAGTCGAGCTCAACACGACTAGCGCGTTAGCCAACTACGCCACCGAGGCGGGTCATTTGTCTCTATAATAGTTAGTACATGTGCTTATAAACCGAACGGGTAGTAAGACACGGTTGCTAAACAACTTAAAAAAGTAAACCACAGTTAGGGTAGAGACACGTAACTTTGATAGATTAAATAATGATAGTCTCAAGTCGGCCACTTTACAATAAACCTGACCACTCAGCTACGAGGAATTGGGATTACCTCGGCGGTATCATTTGATTGAACAAATGAAGGTTAGGTTTCGCTATCTACAAAGGGAGGGAGGGATTCCTTCCCCCTTCTTCCCCGCTCTAGCAAGGATTTAGAGAAGGCGAGCTAATCCCAAACCACAAGATATATTGCGGTCATAAACGAATGCCCCTACACATCTGATCCCAAGATATTGATCCTCGCCGGTAACAGTAGTTCTGTCGCTAATACGTGACAGCAAAGACCCGTTTCAATTGTAACTTACAACTTAAGTCGCAGCTTATTGATTATTGATACTAACGTGCGGCAACCGCTAAGGGGTTTTATTTATTCTTTATCACCGATCTGTTTTTTTCTCTATACTTTTTTATTACTAGGAAACTTTGTCTATACTTTACCGGCATCTATCAGATGGTTTATTTTTCTCATCCAAAATGGAACCGAATAAATACCACCGCGTGACAATTTAGGTGGTAGGGCGGAATGGGACGAGAGAAAATCTTAGTGTTTTTGCAGTGTTTATAGTCAAACATTTTTTTTTTGTCCAAAATAAATAGAATATTTCTCCAGTAGAAACGTAGTGTTTAATTTTCTTCACACGGTGATATCAACAGTTGTTGATTATCTGTCAAGGGTGTTCTAAAATGTAATGACAAATTTTTCTCTTCATTTAAAATGTTTCTCATCTAATGCCTCTATGCTCATGACATGTTCGACAACTGTTGATATCACCGAGAGATAAAAAAATATTATTATTATTATTATTATTATTAGCACCGCGTCTTACTACCCGTTCGGGTTATACGCACTTACGCTAATGTGTAATGGTAGGGTGATTGTGAGATGAAATGGAGGACCTACA
>CABEEJ010002635.1:71470-84482 GCA_901482245.1 Timema douglasi | reverse complement strand
CTTACGCTAATGTGTAATGGTAGGGTGATTGTGAGATGAAATGAAGGACCTACAGTTTAACGTGGAATCCGAACCATGGTGGAGGCCTGGCATTCCTCACATTCACAAGTTGTCTTGTCAGAGGTGAAGTAAGGGTTTGGTAATCAGATAAATCTTTGCCGGGACCGAGGATTGAACCCCGGCTGCCAGCATAGAAGTCTGACACCTTACCCCTAGACCGCCAGGTCACCCGCGGGTATCTTGATGTGTTAAAATGTAGTGTTTACGCTTAGGTATTTATATTCTAAGGTTGTACATTTCTATGTCAAATACCGATACAGCACAAAGTTTATAAAGTGCAGTCTAGATACATCAACCACAATCTTAAATTGTAATAAAACATTAATGTTTATCTAATATACAACCACGAGAGAGAGAGAGAGAGAGAGAAAGAGATCTTATAAAAGTCCATGGCATTAAGAAAAAAAAATCTGGGTCTATTTGTTCATAACATTTAGAACGATCAAAAATATATTATTTTAATGATTAATAGGCCTATATACTCAGTGGTAGACCTAAACGGGCCACAGTTTTAGAAACTAGAACATTCACAGAGCCAAGTAGTTCTTCGGCCGTCACTATTAAAAGAAGAAACCCTAATTCAATCAAATATTATTTTTTCAGCCCCTCTTGGGAATCGAAACCGGGACCCTCAGCTGTGATGTACGACTTAACTAAAAAGAGGTGGTTGCAAATCATTCAAAATGTCAAATACGAGTTTCAAGTCAAATCTCCTTAGTTTAGACTTCCGACCTCCACAGTAGCCTTTGAATTTTTCGAAACATTTAAAACAAAGAAGAAAACTTGGATAGTAAAATGAACAAATGTTATGAAATGTCTTACTAAATATTAAGTGTGTTAATATATAATCATTTTTACAACAGCTACTAAAAAGTATGATAAAAAATGACAAGTGATTAAACGACATTTATAAAGTAAGGATAGATAAATTCAAATATGTCAGCATGAAATAATATAGTATACTTTGTTTTTACTCTCTAAAACCTCTCTCTTTATCAGAATAGTTTAAAAATTGTAAGTCGTTTAAATGTGAAAACAACAAGAACCTTATCTTTAGCTTCAAGTTCAACTTCGCTTTGCCTTAAAAAAAAAAGAAGTTACCTTCACACAACAACATTAAACAATTGTAATACTGTAACCGTGAATAATACTTACGTTGTCAATTGCACATCTCACTCCAACAAAGTTGACGGTGCGCGATATAGACTTCAACTGTCAGTTTCCCTGTCGGGAGGTATAAATAATATGCGGGAGTGTTATTATCGGCTTACAACGACGTACCCGCCACCTAGACAGCTACGAGATTTGCGCGTGCGTACCCTATTTGACTAGGTGCTGTTCACTTGTTAGCTGCCCGCTCCCAGTGGTCAGGTCTGTTACTACCAACACTCAGGTGATGTGGTTACACAACCTGTGGAGCAGAGGATATTCACCCAGGGAGGTGCGAAATTAGTATAATTAATAAATTGACTTGTATTTGAAACTAAAAAAAATAATTAATATTTTAACTAACCTCTCTGGGGATCGAATTCTATATGGCATTACTTTCTCAATATACTGGACTGCAGAATATGAGATCATGGTTTGAATCCCAGTTGGTTTAATGAGGCTGTTTTTTTTTACTGAATGGTTTTCCACTCTTCTAGGCGTATAACCCGATCGGGTAGTAAGATCTACCCGTTCGGGTTATTACGCTTTAAGTACTAATTACTCTAATGGATTAGGAATTGGGAAGGTTGAATTAGAGGAAGTGAACCCGCATTTACGTGGAGGGAGGGTGGGAAACCATTTAGGAAAAACCACGCCCAGTTCACCCGACCGAGATTCGTACCTCGATCTCCCCGTCCTCGGTAGTCTAGCTCAACACGACTAGCGCGTTAGCCAACTACGCCAACGAGGCGGGTATATTTCAATAATAAGGTGGGGAGAAAAAAGTTATGATTTAGATGAAATGTACCCGCGTTTACATGGAGAGAACGTGGGAAACAATTTATGAGAAATCACTATCCTACACAAACCCGGTGCTCGAACCCCGACCATCACTAAGCTAGACGAGACTGACGTATTTTACAATGTTCCCACGGAAAAAAGACATTGGTCTCGTCTTGTCTGGTTTGTTGATGATGAGGGAAGCTTAGATCAATTTCTCAGATAGGGTTTTTTTTCTTCTAAATGGCAAACCACGCTCCTATCACGTAGATGCTGGTGCATTTAATATCAATTTTACCTTCCTCCTCTCCAACTGTTAGAATAAATGTAAGCGGGAAAATAGGGCGGGCAATAAGCCGTAGGGCACAAACAAAATATAGACAGACAGCCAATACCCAAGCTACAATCCAATTTACACACGAACGGATTTATTTGATGACTAGAGAAATTACTAGCTCTACTTTCATGTATTCATACGTCAACTCATGCTATCTGCAGCTGTCACTTTCGATAGATATCATAAATACCTATAAAATAAATTAATATTACCATTTTCAATGGCCTTATGGTCTAAGGCGTCACTCTCGTGTCAGACTGGCCTGCTTATAACGAGGATATCGAGGTTAGAATTCCGGTCGGGTCTAGTGAATATATTTTATTCCTAAATGATTTCCCCCTCTTCTTTGATGCAAATGCAGAAATATTTTCTTTAAAAATCTCATTTTTTTCGTTCTTACCCCATTAGAGCAATTTGTAATAAGGGTGTCAGTAATCATTTTGGGACCCCTATTGACTTTTACATTTATCAAAGGTCTCTTCGTTTCTTTTCTCTACATTTAGTTATTTTTTTTCCATACATCATGTATGGTGTCGGGAAAATTGCGCCCGGGGAAAAAACTGCGCCTTCCCAGAAAAAAAAGGAAAACCGCGCCCACGCATGAATCATCACACTAATAGGTAAGAAAAGTGCGCTCACGTGACCTTGTTTGTCTCACCTAAATAATTTTAACAAGGTCGTGTGGGTGCACTTTTCTCACTTTCCTCACAACCCAACCATTTTCACCGGCGTAGATCGGTTCTTCGCATTCTTTTGTTTAGGAGTGGGGGGGGGTGTATTTCAAATCGACTCATCGCACATCACGAGGTCTTGAGGAGGTCTAAGTACATCGATTCATCGCACCTGTATCTTTGCCTGTTGTTTAGGTTAGGTAAGGTTAGGTTGGGTTTTCAATGAAATAAAGATTAGTGTGTATCTGTAAGCATTTGATGTGAACGTATACATTGAAGTTACCAAACAAATTATTAACGACCTTTTACTCTATTTTTTGAATCTAGGCTAGACTCCTCAAACATTTAATTAGGTCCTTGGGCGTACTTGTTTTGTAAGTGTGTAAGACAGTGTGTAGGGCGAACTTTTCCCGCCTAAGAGTGTGATGATTGATAGGAGGGCGCGATTTTCCCCTTTTTTCTGGGAAAGTACAGTTTTCCCGAGTGCAATTTCCCTAATCCTCATGTATTTATTCCTTAAATTCAGTATTTCCTTTAATACTTATGCCCCCACCTTTATAGAAAATACATAAAAGAAACTCCATGTACACTCCGTTTAGCCTGAAAAGTAATATTATTACCTTGACTGACTACACTATGGCCCTATCTTTTAAGGCTTTAAGTTGTACCATAATTAAATAATGCAAGGTAAGCTTACCTTTTCGTGACGATGTAGTTTTCTTACGCTATCAACTGAAAGTTACTGCGAGATAGACCTATTGCCAAACCCTGCTGTAGGCTATAACCCGAACAGGTATGAAGACAGGGTGATAAACACCAATAAAAAACAAAGGCTTTTACCTTGAAAAATTGGGTTGTACAGCTTCTTACGTGCGAAAAATTTGTTATTATGATTAGCACCACGTCTTACTACCCATTCGGTTTGTACTCACACTTAACATGTAATGGTAGGGTGATTGTGAGATGAAATGGTAGGACCTACAGTTTAACGTGGGATCCGAACCACGGTGGAGGCCTGGCATTCCACACATTCACAAGTTGTGATTAATACAGGTCTTGCCAGAGGTGAAGGAAGGGTTTGGCAATCAGATAAATCTGTGCCGGGACCGAGGATTGAACCCCGGACCTCCAGTACAGAAGTCTGACACCTAACCCCTAGACCACCAGGTCACCGACAAATTTGTTGCCTAAGGCCATGATCTAGCCTGGTCTCTGCACATAAGAGCAGAGTTTTACAGCATCCACTTCTAGTGCACCTCCATATAGATAGGAGTATGCCAGGTGTTTGAGCAGCGCTAAAGAAAGATCTCTTTGTCGTTCTAAAAAGATTCTCGACATAACATCTCTCCTGGTGACCTGGCGGTCTAGGGGTAAGGTGTCGTGACTTCTGTGCTGGCGGCCGGGGTTCAATCCTCGGTCCCGGCACAGATTTATCTGATTACCAAACCCTTCCTTCACCTCTGACATAACATCTCTCCCATGACCCGTTTCAGTGGTTAAATGGTCTAAGGCGTCACTGACGTATTATACTGGCCTGCTGATGACGGGGAGATTATGGTTTCGAATCCCGATCGGATCTACTGGGAATATTTTTTACTAAATTTGCTTTTTACTCTTCTTCCAATCAAATGCGGGTGTATTACCTCTAAAATGCTTCCTTCCTCATCCCTACCCCATTATGGTAGTTAACACATATGTGTATGTATAACCTGAACAGGTAGTACGACGCGGTGATAAAAAAAAAAAACACTATCCCAAGCCAGTAGCACTTTTTTATTTTTTAAGGTCTTTAAAGTGCAATTTTTGAACCGACTGATTATATCAGCACACGAGAATTTCTATGAGTGAGAGTGAAAGATTCTACAAATTTTGCCACGAAAGATATTTGCACATGCCTTCCAGGTTTCTTTTACACGCCACAATAACATGGGACCGACAGCTTTACTTTCCCTCCGAAGGAAATTGTGCTACGGTTTTTTATCACTAAAAGAAAAATTCGTCGACTACAGCTGGGTTTGAACACATAAACATCGGGTCCTGAGGAGAAAACCTTACCCCAAGACTACTGAGGTTGACGACTTTAATTTAAAAATGATTTTGTACCAAAATGAATAATTTGATTAATATGACAGTAGAATTAATTCTCTAAGTGAAATAAAAAAGCTTATCTTAATAATTTACAGGCCTATATTACTTCAGATAGTCTTTGGATTTTCAATTTTCTGAATAATAAAGTCATTGTTTCTTTGACGGTACCAAGAGTGTTTAATTTTAGCAGATTATCGGTGGTGAGGGGTTTAATCCCCCTGCCCCCTCCTCTAACGATGCCCGTTACTATATATCTTAGGGACTCTGGATTGAGCCCAGGCAAAGCTTAAAGTAATTTAGTAGGCCTTTTTTAATGTACAGGAAGATCCCAATAGAAAGGAACTCTTTTTTAAAAGGTACTAACACACACAAAAAAATCTTAAATTCTTACGAAAGTTTATATTGATAGATATTATCAATACTCATAAAATAATACAGCTGTTACTAAAAAAGTACGACCTGCTTCGATGGCTGCCTGGTCCTAAGCGTCTTTCCCACTGTCGACTGGACTGCCTATAAGAGGTGGATCGGGGTTCGAAGCCCGATTGAGTATAGGCTTACAAAGGATGGGGTGACCTGGTGGTCTAGGGGTAAGGTGTCAGACTTCCATGCTGGCGGCCGGGGTTCAATCCTCGGTCGCGGCAAAGATTTATCTGATTACCAAACCCTTCCTTCACCTCTGACAAGACATCTTGTGAATGTCAGGAATGCCAGGCCTCCACCGTGGTTCGGATCCCACGTTAAACTGTAGGTCCTCCATTTCATCTCACAATCACACTACTATTGCACATTAGCGTAAGTGCGTATAACCCGAACGGGTAGTAAGACGCGGTGCTAATAATAATAATAATAATAATAATACAAAGGATGGTTTTCCCTTAATGGTTTTCCACTCTCCTTCCACGCGAATGCCTGTACATTTCCTCTAAATTCATCCTTACTCGTCTCTAATCAATTAGTGTCATTATTACGTATATGTGTAAACCAAACGGGTAGCAAAACAAGAATATAATTTTTTTTTAATCATAATGTGCTAGGATTACGTCACACCCTATTCGACGACAGTGGCTCTTCTGTGAACTATTTGTCGTGGTGGTTTAAGTGTGTTTTCCGTGTTATTCTGAACGGAATGTGTTTGTGACAACCACATACAGGTAAAACGAGGTGATAGCGGTTCCTTTGATGTCACGTGACCCTCCATACACCCATTGCTCGCGGCCTTGTCTCATTCATGTAATGGTTCCCAAGTCCATATGACGTCATATCCAACATGTGTGTGTTTAGTCGACACATATCTTATTTATAGCTGCCTGCATAAGAGAAAATTGAAAGATACGTTTATTTATTTCATTTAAATTATAAATTCTCGTACAACCATGTCGGTGGTCATGTGGTATAAGAAGAAATACTTGCATTATACTGAGATGCTGGTGATGAGGAGGCTGAGGTTCGAATCTTTGATATGGTGTTCCCTTCTCCTCTCAATGGAAATGAGGATGCATTTCTCTATTTTTTATCTCTTAGATTAATTAGTTTATAATCTAGTTGCTAGGCCGATATATATGTAATTGTATAGATTAAAATTATGTTAATGTGTTAAGGACGAGGAAGGTTTAGTTTAGAGTAAATGTATCCACACTTGCTTTGAAAGAGAGTATAAAACAAATTAGGAAATAAAAAACACCTCTCAGTAGACCCAGACAGGACTCGAACCTAAATATCTCCGTAATCGTCAGTCCATTCTATTGCGAGAGGGACAACTTAAACCATGTGGTCACTGAAGTGGGTCGTAACTAATTAAAAACATAAAAGGCAAGCTTGATCAAAATATCACGAGATCTACCTTAAAGCTGTTAAAAAAAAGGGTGACCTGGTGGCTTAGGGGTAAGGTGTGAGACTTCTGTGCTGGTGGCCGGGGTTCAATCCCCGGTCCCGGCACAGATTTATCTGATTGCCAAACTCTTCCTTCACCTCTGACAAGACATCTTGTGAATGTGGGGAGTGCCAGGCCTCCACAGTGGTTCGGATTCCACGTTAAACTGTAGGTCCTCCATTTCATCTCAAAATCACCCTACCATTACACATTAGCGTAAGTGCGTATAACCCGAACGGGTAGTAAGACGCGGTGGTAATAATAATAATAATAATGTTAAAAAAAATTATTTAAACAAAGTAACCGTTTCACTGGGCATGCCCTTTTCAATATAAATACCTAAAGGTACTGTATAGTCATATTCAAGTAGTATGACAGCTTTTTTTTTTTGCTATTACAAAATTTAATAAAACCTTTTTCACACAAAACGTCAAGTAATTTGATTTGTAGCTGTGGCTTTTGATATGTATAATTACTATCTATAAAATAAATTATAAAACTGATGTAAAATGTAATGAACGTTTACAGTAAAAAAAAATTATTCACTAAAGTTTCATTTATACCAGAATGTTTCTATTATAGCATTGTTCAAGCAGTTTCAATAAACGGTACCTTCTTAAAATTGGTGGATAAAATGTACTTACGATTAAGTTCCTAACTTTCATGATACTTATCATTGAGCCATTTTCTCTTCTGAGTAATAAAAAACCGACATAACAGTTTTAATCAAATAATAGTAGAGATATCTTACTTTAAAGCCGACACGCTGTCTATCAACAGAAAAAGTTTTACCGACAAAGCGACACAACGATGAAAAAAATATATTTTATTTGTATATCTATTCGTGAAACATAATTTTATCACAGCTTTCAAGCGTTTCTTGAAACTATCTAGAATATTGGAATTTACATTATTTATCGAAAACATATTATTTTTAATATGAAAATTTGCCTCTTAATGCTTCTAGCTAAAAGTGAATTTCACAGAAGAAAAGTTTAAGATAAAGAAATTCCTATTCTAATAATAATAATAATAATAATAATATTTAGCACCACGTCTTACTACCCGTTCGGGTTATCCGCTTTAAGTACTAGTTCCGCTAATGGATTAGGAATTGGGAAGGTTGAATTAGAGGGAGTGAACCCGCATTTGCGTGGAGGGAAGGTGGAAAACCATTTATGGGAAAACCACCCCCAGTTCACCCGACCGAGATTCGAACCTCGATCTCCCCGTCCTCAGCAGTCGAGCTCAACACGACTAGCGCGTTAGCAAACTACGCCACCGAGGCGGGTCCTATTCTAATGATATTAAGATATATTTCTACGTGTTACATTTGATATACCAGTATTTTAACTAATAATTTTCCGATATCTTATCTCAATATGTAGCATGTCTGCCGACTGATATAAGGATTCGATTCCCGACATGGCCGAAAAATTTATAATTATTTAAATTGAGTTTTCCCTTTTCACAAGAATAAAGATAAATCTTGTAGGCCAATATATTTTAGATTTATTTAAGTTTATAAGTCATGTGCTGATATAATCAGTTGGTTCATAACGTGGAGGTTATATAGATAAATAAAACTTCATTTTTTTAAAGGATGATTTTTTTCCCCGTGACTCACGTATTATAACTAATACAGAGAATCCACAAATCTTCACTCATGGGGTAGGGGGGAAAAATATTGATTAAGTGTACTCGCATTTGTGTAAAGGGAGATTGGGAAAGAATTAAGAGGTGGAAACTCAGTTAACCTGACTAGGACTTGACCCGCAGCCTCTTGATCACTGGAAAACCAAGCAAGGCCCTTTGTTCCCAATAGTTCAAGTAATAGGACTATGACGGTTTATAGGTATAATTAGGCCTATATATTTATGGGCCTAAGAGTAGCCTAAATATTTACACCCTCCCCCCCAAAAAAAACCTTCCCACCTACAAAAAATTGATTCTAAAAAAAATTGGTGATACTTGTGGCTCTTTTTAGGTGCATACCTATTGAGGGAAATAAGGGTAAGGCTAGAAATGACTGAGCTTTAATTAATTTATTGGTGACCTGGCGGTCTAGGTGTAAGGTGTCAGACTTCTGTGCTGGCGGCTGGGGTTCAATCCTCGATCCCGGCACAGATTTATCTGGTTGCCAAACCCTTCCTTCACCTCTGACAAGACATCTTGTGAATGTGGGGAATGCCAGGCCTCCACCGTGGTTCGGATTCCACGTTAAACTGTAGGTCCTTTATTTCATCTCACAATCACCCTACCATTACACATTAGCGTAAGTGCGTATAACCCGAACGGGTAGTAAGACGCGGTGCTAATAATAATAATAAAAATTAATTTATTTTCATTTATACTCTTAACATTTTGCTTTTTTAGGCAATTTTTTTGAAAAAGGCATACTTTTACGGTATTAGAGTATTAAAAAACTGGTATTTGTCAATGAAACGTTAGAGTTGAAATTTTTTTTAGTTAAATGTTTCGTCTATGAGCTTTAATGTTCCCCTACTTACAATTTGTTTTATCAATTAGAAATTATATGAAGTTTGATTAATTCACAATTATTACTACAATAGAATAGTTGTATTTCATTTGCAACACATAATAAACTCATAAATATTCATAACCAAGATATATATATATATATATATATAAACTGACCGTTACATTAATATAAATAAGCTTTATGTTGGTGCACACCTTTTTGTTCCGAATCGTATAATCTCAGTACGTATTTTTGTTTGTTGGTCTACTTATGTTTGCAGTATGAAAATAAAAAGTTTCCTTAAAACCCACATAAAAAACACGAAATGAGAGAAGGGTGTGTTTTAATTCTAAGCTATGCTTTAGAAGGGTAAACAGCGATAAGAAAGCATAGGCTTTATGTGTATGTAAATAATAAGAGGGGGATCTAGAAAACGATGGACTGTCAGTTTCTAAGCTTCCCGGAAACTACAAATTTGACATATCTAAATATGCATAAATACCTCTGTAGCTGTGTTTCAGTACAAGTTGTTATTATTATTATTATTATTATTAGCACCGCGTCTTACTACCCGTTCGGGTTATACGCACTTACGCTAATGTGTAATGGTTAGGGTGATTGTGAGATGAAATGGAGGACCTACAGTTTAACGTGGGATCCGAACCACGGTGGAGGCCTGGCATTCCTCACATTCACAAGATGTCTTATCAGAGGTGAAGGAAGGGTTTGGTAACCAGATAAATCTTTGCCGGGACCGAGGATTGAACCCCGGCCGCCAGCATAGAAGTCTGACACCTTACCCCCTAGACCGCCAGGTCACCTTCAGTACAAGTTGAAGTGGTTTAAAGATGCAATTTTATTACTAGTAAATTTAAACTGAGGTAATTTCAGTTACATGTGACTACGTCTCTATTAAGTAGATTTAAAACATCAGCTTCTTTATACTGACGCAATAAAAAAAAATACTTCTAAGCTGTTAGACCATAGCTGGTAATTTAATTTTGATATATTTAGGTTTGTAAAATAATCCTCCACTCGATATTTGTGTAGATTACAAAGTTAATAACCATCAAAATTCATTGAACAAGTGCTTTTACGTTTGACTTTTGAAATTGTTCATAAACAACACCAAAAAAACACGCCTCAGTGGCCGCATGGTCTAAGGCACCATTCTCGCAGTAGACTTGACTGCCGATGAAGGGGAGATCGAGGTTCGAATCTCGGTCGTGTGTACTGAGTTTTTTCAACATGATTTTCCACTCTTTCTCCACGCAAATGAAGGTAAACTTCCTATAAATATGACTTTATTAATCCCTAAAACGATTAGCGTAAGTAGTATATAAACATATAAACCGAACGGGTAGTATGGTGCTTAAAATATAAAGAGTTAAATTTAATAAGAATCTTTCTAAACGAAGAGAAATATATCTGAGCAAATGCTCTTGACAAATATTTTGTAATTGTGATTATTAGGAGAAGTAAATTAAATCAAACGTATCTACTAAAGCAATATTTGAGAACCTATTTTTGTAAAAAGTAAAAAAATACTGGTATTAACATGAGCCACATTCCATTCAACCCTAAAAACAATACAATTGGTAACACTACTGGCCCTTTTTAATGATACAATAACCAGGTCTATGATTAAATAATTGTTTTTATACAAAGAGGCTATTTTCAAGAGAAGCTCAATATTTTATCATAACAGACTGTACGTGTGTGAAAAAAAAAGTTTGGGGTTGGAAAGTTTGGAATGCTCCACGCGCGAGGGTGGCATTGCGTGTTTATGTTTGGTTATATTTAAGGGTTGGAAAGAGGGTGTATTGAGGGTTGAGGGAGGGAGGGGAGGGGTAGTGTGAAAGAAAACACTTCTTTAAACACTTCACTTGATAAAATGTGTCAGGTTTTTAGTCTTGTTTGGTGGGCTACGCAAACTATGTCTAGGTTCTTCTGATAAGAAACTTTATTTTATTTTTTATCGCTTTAAATTTTCTAAAATAAGATCCGAAATTTGAGGTAATAAAACTTATGTACATGTATAACTATTTTTTTTACTTACCATATTATCCATATATGAGGATAATACACGGGAATAGTATGTCTATGAAGTCTTATAGAGTCCAGTTTTACTACAAAGGGCCTTTTAGAAAATACAAAAATACTCTTTTGTTGCCAAGATTGATAGCATTTTACTATATTATTAGTATTATTTTATATATATTGATAATAACTATTAAAAGTGACAGCTCTATATCATATGACTTTACGTATGAATACGTGAAAGTAGATCTAAGAATATTTCTAACTGCTGGATAAGGTTCTTCTTATGAAAATTGGATTGTAAAAAAAAATCACATCTTACTACCCTCTCAGGCTATACGCATTTTAATTATGATACACTTACCCCCTCCCCTCCCGCTTCAGCGGCCAACTGGTCTAAAAGACGTCACTCTCATGTTAGACTGGTCTACTGATGACGGGGAGTTCTGGGTTCGAATCTCATTCGGATCTACTGAGGGTGGATTTCCCTAAATAATTTCCCAATCTCTTTCCACGCAAATAAATGCGGGTAGATTACCTAAAAAAAAAGCTTTCTTCCTTATCCCTACCCCTTTAGAGTAATTATTATTATATATGCGTGTAAGCTGAACAGGTAGAAAGACGTGATGATAAAACTTTAAAAAATTATTCTCTGTAAAACTCAAATTATTTTAATGTAATGAATGCAATTTAGAATATTTTTTATTTTAATTTATTCTTAGGACGTTATCACCAGAAACTTTATCAAAAGAACCCGCTTTGGTGGCCACGTGGTTTAACGCACTATTCTTTCAGTAGACTAGACTACCGATGATGGGGAGATCGAGGTTCGAATCTCGGTCGAGTTTACTGAAGTTATTTTTTTTCCAAATGTAGTATTTCAATCTTCCTCCACGCAAATGCGGGTACACTTCATATAAATGTATCTTCCCTAATCCCTAAAACCAATAATGTAGTTAGTACGTAAGTTTAGCGTATAGCCCGAATGGGTAGTAATAAGCATTGCTAAAAAAAAAATCAAACGAGTTACAACAAAGCAAGAGCAACAAATTCAGTTCTCTACTAATATTCCCGTATTGATTACAGCGCTTGGTGGTTGAATGAATCACTAGCATTGTGTCTTTTGTAGTCCAGATATAATGATACTTCAATATTATAATCAAAAAAGGGTTTTAACGAATCCTCCCCCCCACCCCCCGACCCCCAATTTCTCTTGGATCTAGAAAAGTTTAATCTCCATTTGTCTTTGGATTAAGGCGGTAATGCTCTAGCCACTAAGCTATCCAGGCATCTTCCCGTTCCCAGGCTCATTCTTTATTCATATTTTATGGCAGAGTCTGTAATAGACGTGAGACTATCATCGGCTACTAATATAATAACTTGATATCACAGCCACCTGTGACTCGGTCGTGGCTCTATACAGGATGGGATATTTTCCCGTGTCCAGGTGTCATTTTTTCAACACATTCGACCAAGATTTAAAACCTAGTACAACATTGATCAAAATATTTTGTATTTCTGCAAAAAAAAAA
>CABEEJ010002635.1:29390-60812 GCA_901482245.1 Timema douglasi | reverse complement strand
GGGGGGGCAGGGGGAGCAAATAGTTTCTACGAAAATTCTCTCCTAAATCTTTCTATATGAATGTGTTCTAGAACATTTAAAAATAAAAATGGGTTTACTTGGTATGTTTGCAAAGGATTTTAAAACCACGCATGACGAAAAGGAAGTACGATATTCACTCTCATTTTAGTATAAACTGTGGTCCGCGTATCCTTAGGGCCGCGTGAAAGATTTCAAGGGGGGGAAGCGATCTCCCTTTAGTTCATATTATTCACGAAAGAGATTTTGATAAAATCTCAAAATCAAATTAACGCAGATTTACACGAAATGTTAATAACTTTCACCAACATTTACTCCCCTCTCTTGGGGCTTTGGTCAACTCACCACTAATTAAAATTTAGAACGACCAATTATACTTTACAATATAGTAGATATTTGCTTCTTTAAAAAGAAAAAGCTGGAAAAGGCAAGATTATCAGATCATGTCCTCAAAATGGGTACATATTGTCGAAGGTTTGGGAAGTATTGACCTAAAGGTTAAGTATTAGTCTAATTAATTATAGTTAAAGTACTACTGGCATAACACACACACTTTTGGAATTATTTATCGTGAAACCAGCTTAATACAGTCCTATTTTCTAAGAACGAGCCTTTAATAAACTACAAACGTAATATTTTATGGTCAATAACAGTAACATTTTATTATTATTATTATTATTATTATAAGCACCGCGTCTTACTAGCCGTTCGGGTTATACGCACTTACGCTAATGTGTAATGGTAGGGTGATTGTGAGATGAAATGGAGGACCTGTAATGGTAGGGTGATTGTGAGAAGAAATGAAGGACCTACAGTTTAACGTGGAATCCGAACCATGGTGGAGGCCTGGCATTCCCCACATTCACAAGATAACTTGTCAGAGGTGAATGAAGGGTTTGGTGTTCAGATAAATTTATGCCGGGACCGAGGATTGAACCCCAGCCGCCAGCATATAAGTCTGACACCTTACCCCTAGACCGCTAGGTCACTGACTAATTGGAGATTGACCCAGTCAGGGTTATCAATTTGTCCGTATTTTCAAAAAATTCAGTATCTATTTTAAAAAAAAGTATTAATCGCAGACTTATGAAAACTCAGTGTTAAGGTAGAAATATTTTCACTTTATTTAAACGAACAACTTACACATTATTTTTTGTTGCTAAATATCACCAAATCAGAATAAACTTAATTAGGCAAAAATCTAACGACGAAAAAAAAAGTCTCAATTTTTGTTAACAAGTTTTGAGGTACGTTTTTGTGTGTGTGTGGCCACATCTCTAATATTGATACAACTGTGGTTATTTTTATAAATCATATTTTTTCTTGGTGATACAGATTATCAACGATCTGAATTTTGGAATTCAGAATAATTATCGATGTTCTATTGTGTTAATAATATATATCAAAAGTGCAGATCACATTACTTTCATTACGAAACCCGCCTCGGTGGCGTAGTTGGCTAACGCGCTTGTCGTGTTGAGCTCGACTGCTGAGGACGTGGAGATCGAGGTTCGAAACTCAGTCGGGTGAACTGGGGGAGGTTTTTTCTAAATGGTTTTCCACTCTCCCTCCACGCAAATGCGGGTTCACTTCCTCTAATTCAACCTTCACAATTTCATAATCCATTAGAGTAATTAGTACTTAAAGCGTATAACCCGAACGGGTAGTAAGACGCGGTGCTAAATATTATTATTATTATTTCCTTACGAATACGTGAATATCTGGCGTCAGTTGGTGTCAGCTATTTCTATGAAAATTTGACTGTACAGTGATGGCTGTCGAAGGGAATTAAAATTTTTTCCCTGGTAATATTACCCGCTCTAGGAGTGGTTCATTTTACAAGGGTGTCATTTAATGCTACCGTAATTTTTTTTTTTTAGGCCAAGGCTATTTTTAATGAGTTTATTACTCAGACCTTGAAGTACCCGCTTAAAACCTCCAAAAGTCACCCTTTTGTAAAATTCAAGGCCGACATAGTCTCTCTCACAAATGCCTGAGAACCGACGAGAAGTTTTCAAACCCACCAAATTCAAAACTGTTCGAAATTCCATCTTAATCAAGTTTAGTAACAAATAATTATATCGGGCTAGTAAATCCTCAGTGGTCTTGGGGTAAAGTGTTCGTCTCAGGATTCACGGTCTCGATACTCGTGGGTTCAAATCCACCCGGGATAGAAGGATTTTACTTGAGCATTAAACATTTGTAGCACAACTTTCTTCGGAGGGGGAAGTAAATCCATCGGTACCATGTAGATTGTTTCATGAAAAAGAACCCTGGAAGATATGAGAAAATACCTTTACGGCCAGAATTGGTTGACTCTCTCGTTCTGGCCCATAGAAATTCTCGTGTGCTGACATAATTAGCCAATTTTGGAGAGTGGCCGCCGAAGAAGGTTAGTTCTACTCTTATTATTATTGATATTATTGGCACCGCGTCTTACTAACCGTTCGGTTTATACGCACTTACGCTAATGTGTAATGGTAGGGTGATTGTGAGATGAAATGGAGGACCTACAGTTTAACGTGGAATCCGAACCACGGTGGAGGCCTGGCATTCCCCACATTCACAAGATGTCTTGNTTCGGGTCATACGCACTTACGCTAATGTGTAATGGTAGGGTGATTGTGAGATGAAATGGAGGACCTACAGTTTAACGTGGAATCCGAACCACGGTGGAGGCCTGGCATTCCCCACATTCACAAGATGTCTTGTCAGAGGTGAAGGAAGGGTTTGGTAATCAGATACATCTGTGCAGGGACCGAGGATTGAACCCTGGACTCTCAGCACAGATGTCTGACACTTTACCCCTAGACCACCAGATCACCCGATTCTACAGTTAAATATTCATAGTAAAATCCTATCCGATAGAGAGAAAATTACTATATCAACTCTCTCGTATTAATACGTCAGATCACGTGATCTGCAGCTATTACTTTTGATTGGTAATACCATTAACTATAAAATAACACTGATAATGTAGTAAACATTTTATCAATATGAACCGCAAAAAAACATGTTTGTATATTCTAAAAATTTATTCCGACCTAAAATCCTACTATAAAACATATTTACCTTCCAAGCCGATGTCAGACTAATAAAATAAAATTGCCCCCCCCCTTTTTTTGTTGTTGATACTATCATGTTCCTTAGAACACAATCATTCAGAGTCATTCGGTGGCACAACAATAGACACCAGTTCCTGGAACTGAGTATGATAGGGCCTATCAGCTACACTAATAAAGCCTATATCCCACCCATTTCCACCTCCTTCACCGCCAAGGTAAACATGCAGTTATTTCACACGAGAGCTGTCGGCTTCTTTTGACGCTTCTACTTATTCTCTGGATTCATTTCCCCCTCCACCCCCCAAACCACCTTTCTACGTCCTTGCTGCCGATAAAGCGCCATTAACAGCTTCGTGACAATAAATCGCCGTAGATATGAGTTTACCGTGACAGGAAGATATCAAGGATAGAGAAAAAAAGAAGACATATATGTATTCCTTATTCGCATGTTTAGTAGGGAACTGCTTACTTGGAGGGGAATATTGAGAAAACCTGAAACGGTGTAATTTTCTGTTTTGTCAAATTTTCAATTATTTATTTTGGGGATAACAAGTAACTCTTGTTCTTTTCTAGCACTCATATATCGACTACAGCTCTCAGTGGTTGAATGTGTCACTAAAATTGGGTCTGCCGTAGATCAGATATCTATACTTAATATTATAAAGAGGAAAGATTTGATTTTTTGTTTTTTTGTTTGTAATGGATATACTCAAAAACTACTGGACCGATTTTAAAAATTCTTTCACCCATATAAAGCTACATTATCAGCGAGTAACATTAGATATATTTTATTTTGAAAATCTAATTTATTCCTCATAAAAATGTCGATAGTCACTCATATTTTATGGTAGAGTCTATGATGATTCTTCAATATGTGTGTTGAAAATAATAATGCGTGGTGGGTGGGGGGGGGGAGGGGGAAGGGTCTAGTACATTAAACTTCAGTATTAGAATAAAATCCCTTACAAAATAAGAATACGGGGGCTGGGGGGAAAGTACAGTCTTTAGCTCAATTTGAGTTAGTGCTGTCCTCTGTTAGGCAATTATGATACCTTTATAATTAACTTTAGATTATGGTTAAGAGAGGTCTCTGTCGAATTAAAATTAATATAAAAAAAAGTAAATTTTGGGGTCCTTATGTGGTTTGAAATATAAAAGTTGCAGTCTTGGATAGTTTGTGTAGAGTGGCTTTAACTTTTTATTTCCCCCTGTACCTTCCCCTGAGATTTAACGATCTCACATACTTATCGAAAAAATGTTAATTTCTAAATAATGTCATTATTTGTTTGGTATGTTTTTAGCACCTTTTTTACTACCCGTTCAGGCAATACGCTTATGTACTAATTATGCTAATGGTTTTAGGGGTTAGGAAATATATATTTAGAAGAAGTGTATCCACATTTGCGTGACGAAAGAATGGAAAATAATTGTGAATAAACCCCCCTCATATTTGAACCTCTATCTCCTCATAATTGACAGTCTAGTCTATTGTGATAGTGATGCCTTAGACTATGCGGCCACTGAAGAAGGTATTTGAATTGTTATTAAGTTTCTAAATGCAGTTATTACTAATACACTTCAATCAATGAAAGTGTGGCGTGTGAGGAATCAACAGATTTTTCTTTTGAGTGATAAAAATACGTAGCACAACTTCCTTCGAAGAGGAAAAAAAAGCTGTTTATCCCGTGTCGATGTAAAAATACCTTTCCCGTCAAAATTGGTGGACCCTTTCATTCTGGCTCATAGAAATTCTCGTGTGCTGATATAAACAAACCGTTCAAAAAGTCCACGTTAAATACATTAAATAAATATTTAAAAAAAATATCGTTTAAATGTGTTTACATTATTTTTTTTAAATAATATTTTTTATTTTAATTTTATTAAAATACAATCCATGACGTCATAGAATGTATAGTTTTTATACCATGAAGATACATAATTTATATATATATATATATATATATATATATATGTGTGTGTGTGTGTGTGTGTGTGTGTGTGTGTGTGTGTGTGTGGTTGGGAAAGGCCACACCAAATCCTTTAAGAGAGCGCAGATTTCCCACCCCTGCTCTAGAAACCAAATTAAAGATTCATTCTTTCTGTATATTACTTTTTAATTCCTTTCCTCGCTATAATAGAAAATAGTATAAAGGGTGGTTTAGGTAGTACAAACTGATTATTTTGGCTAAATGAAATTAAATGAAAAAGCCACTATTATATCGATTTATCGGAATTGATACTGTGTGTCAAAAGTGACGTCTCTAAAGACATGTGTCTTGGCGTATGAAAATATTATAATATATTATAGTCAGTCTACTTTTCTTCTTACGAAAGCAATAAAGTTATACAGAAATAATTCGATGATATACACCAGGCTTTAACCAAATTTCTCTTATTTAGCGTTGAATAAAATAGGGGTAGATTATTGTAGATATTAGAAAGAGCATAAGAATTCAATTCACTTAAAAGATATAAAAAATTGTTTCATTTAATTTATTTATCAACGTGTTTTACTTCCCGTACTTAATACCTCATACCCTGTTCTATTACTACCCATTCGGGTTCTACGCCTATGTACAAGTTATTTTAATCTGTTAGAGATAAAAAAGTTGAAGTTAGAGGAAATGTATTCAAATTTTTGTAGAGAGAAAGTGAAAAATCACTTATGAAAAACCACCCTGGGTACACTCAACTGGGATCAAACTCCTGATCTCTCCGTCATCGGTGTAGTTAATAAATTTATATGGAAAAATAAATCAGCTCTGTTTATCATATAAAACATGGATTTTTTGTTTGTTCTTTAATACCGACATTTTTCAGATGAATTTTTTTTACACATCGATAATACAATATCGATAGTATAGATCGATGTTTTCCATTAAATAGTGATAGTAGAGATCGATGTTTTCCATTCAATATCAATAGTAGAGATCGATGTTTTCCATTCAATATTGATAATAGAGATTGATATTTTCCATTCAAAAACGATTGTAGAGATCGATGTTTTCCATTTAATATTGATAATAGAGATCGATGTTTCAATTCAATATCGATAATAAAGTTCGATGTTTTACATTCAATATCGAGAGTAGAGATCAATGTTTTCCATTCAATATTGATAATAGAGATTGATGTTTTCCATTCAATAACGGTAGTAGGTATCGATGTTTTCCATTCAATATCGATAGTAGAGATCAGTGTTTTCCTTTCAATATCGATAGTAGAGATCAATGTTTTCCATTCAATATCGATAGTAGAAATCAATGTTTATCATTCAATATTGATAATAGAGATCGATGTTTTCCATTCAAAACCGATTGTAGAGATCGATGTTTTCCATTTAATAACGATAGTAGATATTGATGTTTTCCATTCAATATCGATAGTAGAGATCAATGTTTATCATTCAATATTGATAATAGAGATCGATGTTTTCCATTCAATAACGAGTAGATATTGATGTTTTTCATTCAATATCGATAGTAGAGATAGATGTTTTTTATTCGATATTGATAATAGAGATTGATGTTTTCCATTCAATATCAATAGTAGAAACCTATGGTTTTTTTTTCAATATCGATAGTAGAAATTGGTGTTTTCCATTCAATATCGAGAGTAGAGATTGATGTTTTCCATTCAAAATCAATAGTAGAGATCGATGTTTTCCATTCAATACTAAAGATCGATGTTTTCCATTCAATATCGATAGTAGAGATCGATGTTTTTCCATTCAATGTCGGTCCCTAGCGACTATTAGCTCAACTTCCATAGCAGCAAAACGCCCTCGTGCGTCACGAGTGGTCCCAATAAACTCCACTGCACGTCCTTTGTAGAAACAGCCCTTCGCTTACCCATTGGGACCATAAACCCAAATAAAAGCTCAAGGCCTCTTGCCCCTAAAGGCGGCTTGCTCAGTCCCCTCATCTCCCCTTGCCATCAAACCCCATTTGATCATCAACCAAGCCTTTAGACCATTCTTAAGGGTAGCTATTCATCACAGAATACACAACTACTGTGCAATAGAAACACCTTTCAGCAATAAATAGCCAAGTCTCGTTTATTCTAGCGTATTATACTTCCTCATATAGAGAAAGAATTGTAATCGTGAACATTTTCGACCTAGATATTAAGTCGCCCAGAAATTAAAAAAAAGTGAGTTTTACAAATCGGTTTTTCTGTCCCGGGGGCTAGGCATGCCTTTAGCAGACGTAGTCCTGGGTAAAATTAATTAGTTGGGCTCCCACTTAACTGTTTAATCCCCCTTTCCCCCCCCCCCATGATTTTTTTTAGTTTAGTGTTATTATAGTAGTTCTCTGGATGATCCTGGGGTAAAGTGCTCACCTCAGGGCCCGATGATCATGGGTTCAAACCTAACTGGGGGTCGACGGGTTTTTCTTTAGCGATAAAAATCCGTAGCACAACTTCCTAAGGAGGGGAAATAAAGCCGTCGTCGGTCCCATGTTGAATATGGCGTGTGAAAGAACCCTGGAAGGCATGTTAAAATACCTTTCCCGGCAAAATTGGTAGGACATTTCATTTTCGCTAGTAGAAATTATTGTGCGCTGATATAAGTTTTAATCACTCGGTTTAGAAATTGCACGTTAAAAACCTCAAATTGAAAAAAAGTAGGAGTTTGCACCCGTATATCAATTTTAAGCCGTATAAGGATCGGAAATGCCCTAAAAGGTAAATACATGTAATCGTTAATGATAAAACCCATGTTTATATATATATAGGTTGATTTCTCCCCAACCCTTGGTTCGATTTTCTTCCCCAAATAACATGTTCTGTAGGGTGACCTGGTGGTCTAGTGGTAAGGTGTCTGACTTCTATGCTGGCGGCCGGGGTTCAATCCTCGGTCCCGACAAAGATTTATCTGATTACCAAACCCTTCCTTCACCTCTGACAAGACATCTTGTGAGTGTGGGGAATGCCAGGCCTCCACCGTGGTTCGGATCCCACGTTAAACTGTAGGTCCTCCATTTCATCTCACAATCACCTTACCATTACACATTAGCGTAAGTGCGTATAACCCGAACGGGTAGTAAGACGCGGTGCTTATAATAATAATAATAATAATATTGTGGCTGTTGGACCGTTCTTGCCACGCACGGCCCTATTAGAACTTACAATGTCCAGCCGAGCGGGCGTTGTCCCTATTATAGGGCCGATGGTTTTATTGCTTTATTTACAACCCGATCAATTGGGCGGAAACGTGAGAACAGGACTACGTTTTCCTAGAAACCGCCCTCCGAAAGCTGTTGTATTACTGCCCAGGGTGTTTAGGGAAAGTGATTCTTTTGTGCGGAAAACGTTCCAAGTCGTGCACCTAAAGCTCAATTGGTAGCACGTCTGTCTGTCTGTCTGTCTGCCCACTAAATTAGGGAGTCTAGGGTTTTATTCGTGGCATTTTCGAAAATGTATATTTGCCGGATTCTTTTTTTTTTTTTAATCAGTTGCAGTGTCGTGTCGTGTAATACTATCAGGTTAAGAAGACTTAATGGAAACTGTACCTATGATATGTTCTCATTACTCATTAGAACACTTATTTTCAGTGTCAGGCCGTGAAATGTTGCCAGTGAGAGTGAGTTTAAACTGTACCTGTGATAAGTTCTCATCACTAGGTAGGAAACTCGCTGGCAGTGTCGTGCCGTGAAGTATTGCCAGGGTAAGCAGAGATCGTTTAAACTGTACCTATGATATATTCTCATCACTCAGTAAATCATTAACTAGCAGTGTAGTGCAGTGGATTGCTGCCAGGGTAAGCAGAGTTAGTTTAAACTGTAACTATGTTATGTTATCACTCAGTAAAACATTCATTAGCAGTGTAGTGCAGTGGATTGCTGCCATGGTAAGCAGAGTAAGTTTAAACTGTACCTATGTAATGTTCTCATCACTCAGTAAAACATTAAATAGCAGTGCAGTGCAGTGCAGTGTTGCCAGTTTAAACAGAATTAGTTTAAACTGTACCTCAAATATGTTCTCATCACACAGTAGAACTATTCGTTAGCCAAGTATCAACGAAAATGTACGTCCATATTAGGTGTATAACTCCGAATCTATGAATGATAGTTCAAATAAGGAGTGAGTGGGGGAAAACATATTAAAGGTACAGTTTTAAAGAGTTATGCCTATCCTGGAAACATCCTATTATACGACATTGGTTAGTTCAAATTTTAGTTTATGACATAATCTTGAGGTCAAAATGTTTCTTATTACAATTTCCTTTATATGAGAAAGTAAAAATTCTAGTACCGTGGAATTGTGAACGAAGAATATAAAATTAACCATCTTGTCTACGTATCATTGTGTCTCTATAGCCGGAATATAACAGGGATAGCTTTCAGAGGGACCTAGATATACATTTTGGCTTTATTAAACCCTTTACTTGCGAAGTTGACGGTAAAACCAATCTCGTGGGATGATATTAAAATCTGTTCGCTTTCATCATTTTCGTTCCTTTTCTTGCCGTCTAATCTTTTTCGAGGGTAAATTAGATTTTCTTCCATTTCATTGCAGTGAGTACAAAATTGTGGAGTAAAGAGTCTACCGCTTTGAAGCTTTGAATAACAAATAGGAAGGCATTTCTCTTTTTTTTTTCTTCTTCTTCCTTTTTTTCTATTTACAGACTACGTTGCTATTGGTCCGACACAGATTTTCGATTTACATGCTGTTTTCTTTTGATATAAAAAAAGTTGTTTTTTTGAGTTTGTATTTTAATCTTTTATGAATTGGAGTAAAAGTGAAATATCTTGCAAAGAATTTTTGTAGTATAAGTTAAAATTTTATGTACAATACCTAACATAATGTTTTAATGCCCACTTGGATTAACCACATGTACTAGTAAAAAAATGTATTAAAAGAGTTGAATAGATAGGATATGTACCTACATTTGCGTGAAGGTAAAACCATTAAAAAACATTACCTCCAACTGAGATTAGAGCATAGATAACCACGCCCCTGGCAAACCATGTCAGATGAGGTTGACTACTGCGTGCTTACCAACACCAGTGAATAACAGAAACTAGCAAATTCCAAAGACCTCAGTGACAGGGACATGCCGATGTCCCCAACTCGACGTCAATCCTCAACTTGAAAACTCAACGTCAATCCCCAACTTGACGCTGGCCTCCAAATTGACCCCACTTCTCCACTCGACATCAATCCCTAACTCAACGCTGCCCCCAAATGGTCACCAGTCCTCAACTAGACGCCACTCCCCAACTCGACGCTGTCCCCCAAATGGTCACCAGTCCTCAACTTTACGTCAATCCCCAACTCGACGCTGTCCCCCAAATGGTCACCAGTCCTCAACTTGACGTCAATCCCTAGCTCGACGTCTGTCCCCCAAATGGTCACCAGTCCTCAACTTGACGTCAATCCTCAACTCGGCGCTGTCCCCCAAATGGTCACCAGTCCTCAACTTTACATCAATCCCTAACTCAACGCTGCCCCCAAATGGTCACCAGTCCTCAACTAGACGCCACTCCCCAACTCGATGCTGTCCCCCAAATGGTCACCAGTCATTAACTTGACGTCAATCCTCAACTCGGCGCTGTCCCCCAAATGGTCACCAGTCCTCAACTTGACGTCAATCCCTAGCTTGACGCTGTTCCCCAAATGGTCACAGTCCCCAACTCGACGCTGTCCCCCAAATGGTCACCAGTCCTCAACTCGACGCCAGTCCCCAACTCACCGTCGCCCATACCCCGTTTTTGCCCCTAACGTCACTTGGACGAGATATTTACCGCCGGAACGAGGGCTTCCTCCACTTTGATTATGCAGAAGCCCTGAGCATTCTGTTTGTGTGCAAACTTTGAACTTTGTCTCGGTTCAGCCCTGGTACCTTGATGCGACACAGGGAAATCTAATTTCCAGGGGGAAACAAGAGGTTTTACCACGAGGACTCCTCGGGCGGTACACCCCGCTACACAAGGACAGGATCGCAGGTGTTTTAACAGAAATAACATGACCTGAGCCACCGGGAAGTGTCTGTAGATATCCGCATATTTATAATTCCTTTGCGTGTACACCTCGTCTTACTACCCAACCGGGCTATCCGCATATGTATACTTCCTTTGCATGTGCACCTCGTCTTACTACCCAACCGGGTTATCCGCGTATTTATACTTCCTTTGCATGTGCACCTCGTCTTACTACCCAACCGGGCTATCCGCGTATTTATACTTCCTTTGCATGTGCACCTCGCCTTACTACCCAACCGGGCTATCCGCGTATTTATACATCCTTTGCATGTGCACCTCGTCTTACTACCCAACCGGGCTATCCACGTATTTATACTTCTTTTGCATGTGCACCTCGTCTTACAACCCAACCGGGCTATCCGCATATTTATACTTCTTATGCGTCTAGACCTTCTCTTACTACCCAACCGGGCTATCAGTTTATTTATACTTCCCTTGCATGTGCACCTCGTCTTACTACCCAACCGGGCTATCCGAATATTTACATTACTATGGTACGATTGTGGTAGGTACAATTTAGAGGATAAGGAACCCGCAATGGCGTAAATTTAGGGTGGGAAACCACTTAAGAACAAAAACATCTCATTAAACTGGGTCGGGATTTGAAACCTGACTTCTTCATAACGTACAGCTTCTATAATGGGAAAATCACACCTCATATCGCGTGATCACCAGTATATATTGGCAGTCAATAGACTGCAGACTTAGCTTAGTGGTTTGGTACCCAACAATTTTTTTAATGTTCATACCATTAGTATTATTTTTGTAAATAATACTAACAAAACTGTAAAAAAAAAAATATTCTAATTTGTATTCAACATATACGAATTTTAACCACGATGAGAAAAGTAGATTGTAAAAGAAATTCACCAGCATTTGCGTGGCGGTAGAGTGGGGAATAACGGAAGGAAAAATACCATCATTACTTGCAGCCGGCGTTTGAACCTCGACCAATACGTCACCATGTATAGAGTGTACTATCAGCCTGATCTATTAGACAACGTGACCACTGGTGTAAGAAGTTTTTAGGCTGAAGACTTAGCTAATGCCTTAATTTGAAAAATATGGATTTTAAACCAGGTATTTATGCAGATTATTAACACCAATGCAGCGTATAACCAGAACGGATAGTAAGACGTGGTGCTCATAATAATATTAAAAATTATTAGCACTGCGTCTTACTACCCGTTCGGGTTATACGCACTTACGCTAATGTGTAATGGTAGGGTGATTGTGAGATAAAATGAAGGACCTACAGTTTAACGTGGAATCCGAACCACGGTGGAGGCCTGGCATTCCCCACATTCACAAGATGTCTTGTCAGAGGTGAAGGAAGGGTTTGGTAATCAGATAAATCTGTGCCGGGACCGAGGATTGAACCCCGGCCGCCAGACCAGAAGTCAGACACCTTACCCCTAGACCGCCAGGTCACCTCCAGTGCTAATAATAATAATAATAATAATAATAATAATAATAACACCAATGCAGTTTACCTCTTGAGCGATATAAATCCGTAGCACAATTTCCTTCGGGGAGGAAGTAAAGCCATTGATCCCATGTCGATTGTGGACATGTAAAAGAACCCTTGAAAGTATGTGAAAATACCTTTCCTGGAAAATTTGGTAGGCCCTTTCATGCACGCTCATAGAAATTCTCGTTTGCTGATATAACCAAAAATTACACATTAAATACCTAGAATAAATTAAATAAACACAAATGCAGATAAAGTAATAATCCCTATTTATTTATGAGATCAAACATAACTATAGTAGGAAACTTGTAAATAAGGATCTTTAGTAAAAACTCGAATATATTATCTTAAGATAGTAATTACAACTGACCCGCCTCGGTGGCGTAGTTGGTTAACGCGCTAGTCGAGTTGAGCTCGAATGCTGAGGACGGGGAGATCGAGGTTCGAATCTCGTGGTCGGGTCAACTGGGGGTGGGTTTTTTTCTACATGATTTTCCACTCTCCCTCCACGCAAATGCGGGTTAACTTCCTCTAATTCAACCTGCCTAATTCCTCATCCATTTGCGTAATTAGTACTTAAAGCGTATAACCCGAACGGGTAGTAAGACGCGGTGCTAAATAATAATAATAATAATAATTACAATTTCATGTTTATTAAAGAGCAGCTATAAAAGTTACTATATATACTTTTACGAATCCATATTCCATACGTCAAGTCATGTGATCTTCTGCAGACACTTTTGATAAAATATTGTAATTAGCTATAAATTAACAATTATAACATTATTGTTGATGACATATTTGCTTAAGCGGTAGCGCGTATGCTTATAGAGATATGGTTCCAAGGTTTAATTCCCGGCACGGGCAAAAAAATGTATCATTAGTGAAATTAGGGTCCATTACTATTTCATAGTGGTAAACTAATGGCTGGAAAATATGTTGTTGTGTCCGTTCTAGATTTAAATTAATTTATAAGTCACGTGTTGGTATAGTATGTCCGTTTAAAAATGGCTTATTAAATATCTCAAATTTATAAAAATTCTTGTAAGTTGCAAATTTTTTTTTCTCTTTTTTGTTAGAAGGCTATTCCTACGAATATTTAACTATTATTATTTTTATTATTATTATTATTATTATTATTATACCGCGTCTTACTACCCGTTCGGGTTATACACACTTATGCTAATGTGTAATGGTAGGGTGATTGTGAGATGAAATGGAGGACCTACAGTTTAACGTGGAATCCGAACCACGGTGGAGGTCTGGGCATTCCCAATATTTAACTAGAGCTCTAATTTGGATATTGGTTTCTTAAAATTTCCACAGAAATTGAAAAGTCCAAAGGAATGCTAGTGATTAAATTTTTTTTTCCAACAAAAATTAATTACTCATAGACTGTTCTGAAAACATATCTAGCAATGCTTTCACAAAGTCTACTTACACCCAACTTGAGTGACGTAACTCCCATTCTATATATATATATATATATATATATCTTAAAAGACACCGACAAGCCTGTGACAACATAATAAAAGTGTTAGCAAAGTTACAACCAGGGTTAAGAGTATTTTCCTGTGACGATGCGTCAGTTACGAACACTTTCGGTATTGACAAAGCAATTTAAAAAAAGTGTCATTAAAAAAAACAACGTGGGTGAGACCAACTTTAGTGTTTGTCTTCTTGTTGATAAGATTTTCGTTTGGGGTGAGGTTTTTTTTTTGATTGGTTATTCGTGGTATTTTACAAGTTTAAAGAGAGAGAAACCACTTCCTACTGTCGTATGTTGAAATGATAACTGAATGAATCTATAAAAATAAGTTTATATACGGTATGACCATAAAAAAAATTTGGATGAGAGATGGAATATTTTCTTACTTATTGGAGTGACTGTATTAAGTTATTTGAGATTATTTAATCTATTTAAATAGCCTTAGCACCATGAATATTATCGACCAACAACAACTAAAGTGCACACCTCTTTTGTTGCTTTTTTTTTTTCCTTGGAACTACGTTTTCGATTAAAATTCCTACTTCTCTCTATAATTGAATTTAGTTTGAATGAGATTCTGTTATGATTATAGAAGAAGCTAATACAAAAATATTGGGTTCGATTTTTTGCCATTTGTGACATCTCCATCGTCAGAAGTCAAATCTGAGTGACGTCTTATACTATTCTACCATTGAAGCGGGTCTTGTTAGATTTCTGAGCATTCACTTGTAATAAGGGTTTAAATCCCCAACGTCTATATAATTCTTAATGAAGTAGATTAATATGATATTTTCAATATCAGTGTCAGGAGTTCTAACCACTCATCCAAACTCACCAACTACACGTCCATGCCATATACCCTTCAACCCCTTTCCAATCCTTTTTTCCAACGCCAAAAAACACTTAAGGCAACGACCCTATTGGTAGATTACGGTCGCCAATAAACTTGTGTATTTAACTCTTTTTTTTTATAAAGGTAATAATGAAGTTACCTCTATTAGAAAGTTTTTCAGGAAGTCATGTTTTGAATGTGTGAGATTTCGTGTATCTGGATTGATTTTTTTGTTTTGTTCTACACAGTACACCTAAAACAATATTTTAAGGTGTAAATATGTTGGCACTATTAACAAAGCTTTCAAAGCGTTTTAAACGCTTGTAAAACAAATAGACGCACCTTAAGAGGTACACCTGTATTTATATAGAGGGTTATAGGAAAAAAAGGTAGGAACCCTTTCTTTCTTTTTTTCGAATGGTTGCAAAATTATGAAACATATAAGTGTATACACATATTGTCTTAGTTGTACTGTAAACTAATATATTCATAGTTCATGAAATGCAATGATTGCTGTTCATAGTTAACAACAAATTTCAGAAAGGGAACTTCTAATAAAATCTATATCTATTTTTAAAAAAAAATCACATTTTCTATTTTTCTTGATTTAAAATATACTTTTAATCTATTAAATTTTAACCTGGAATTTTATAGTATGTTTATAAATTCCTAAAAATTTATAGTTTCAATTATTTCCCTTGCATCCAATGCCACTATAATATATGTTATTTATTTGTCATACTATAAAATGGTTTAAAAAATCTAATTGTAGTAATAGTTAAAAAGTACTTAAACAAATTGACCATTATTTATTAGATTAAGATTTCTAGAACACAAAAGTCATATTGAGTACATTTTTAATTCATCGACACCTATGAGTTAAGTGAAAAGACCAAATAATGAATAGTTTTCACAGTTAAAGTTAAAAGTAATTTCCGTTTCATTTTGATATAAGAAGATCCATCTATGAATAGTTAAGGTATAAGAATTTATGGTTTCGAGTTATCAAGGAATTTAGTTTGATATTTTAAAAAGTACACATATTTTGTTTTTTAAGATTAGATTTTGGAGTTCCTCTAGCGAAATTATTCTCACACAATTTCTTTTTTTTTTTAGTTAGCAGCAAGTTTTGTTATGTGTCATTTGTAAATATATTTGTGATAGTCGCTTTGACAACAATAATAGGTAAATAGCCATTTAAGGCGAATTCCCCTATCCCCAGATAGTAGGATGATACTTGAGAATGATGATGGTTGCATACAGAGGGGACCTACAGCTTAACGTGGGATCCGAACCACGGTTGGGGCATAGATAAAATATTTCTATATTATTGGGGGCTGGCATTCCACACATTCACAAATCGTGAAAGCACACCATTTGCCAGAGCTGAAGGAAGGGTTTGGTGATCAGATAAATCTATGCCGCAACCGGGATTTGAGGCCCGGACCACTAACACAGTGGTAAAACATGTTACCCCTAGACCACCAGGTCTCTCTACCAAACATAATATTATCTAGAACATTCTAGGACTTTTTTTTTAAACCGGTGTAAGCGCGTATGAATAGTTTCAATGCATAATTGCCATTTAAATAACCCAAAACATCACACAATACAGCCATAATGCTTCCGCTCTCAATTACAAAGTGAAATTTTACCTTGTTAAAGAATAACTATTAGTTTTAGTTAAGTTAATAGAGGGATTCTCTGAATCTGACAAGAATGTATGCAAAAAAAAAAAAAACTTTGACCGCAATACATAGTCATTAAGAAATAAGTAAAAGATGTATCCAGATAATTGTTTAAGGGTAATAAAGTAAATTAAAAAAATCACAAAATCTAAATTTTCTTTTACATAATTTTTTGGGGGCAAAAATAACCAGTGGATAAAAATTTACTGCCACGTTATTTACTGAGGGGGGAAAAGATAATGAATAAATATTATCAACAACATAATTTTGTAAAACAGTAAAAATCACCGATTATAAATTCCGTAACACATATTATAGGAGCAGGAAATGTCGCTGAATAAAAATTTCCTGTTATATAATTTTTGATGGCAAAATATCAAATTGTAAAAATTATATAACACATATTTTGTAAGATTATAAATTATTATTATTATTATTATTATTATTATTATTATTATCACCGCGTCTTACTACCCGTTTGGATTATACGCATTTATGCTAATGTGTAATGGTAGGGCGATTGTGAGATTAAATGGAGTACCTACAGTTTAACGTGGGATCCGAACCACGGTGGGGGCCTGGCATTCCCCACATTCACACGTTGTGAAGAGAATACAAAATCACCGCGTAAATATTCCCTGCCAAATACATTTTGTAAGGGCAAAATAAAGTTCAAAAAATCGAAAGTTCCTTCCATATGATTTTGCTAGGGTGGAAAAAGTTACTAAAAAAAAGATTATTTGCCAAATCATTTTGTAAGAGGAAAAAATCTTGTAAATTTTCTTCTCTTACATCATTTTAAAAAAGCAAAAATAAAAAGAGATAAATAAAAAACTGCCATACCCTATCGGCCGTGATTAAGCTGGAAAATAATGTCGGGTAAGCTATCCGTGCGTCTGAAGTAAACATTGCCTTTAGAAGATCGACTCTAATCATAAATAAAGTACTCAAAGGGGGTAAAGTTAGACAGAAGATATTTTAACCCTGTTGTTTGATGTGAAATGGGTTATCAAAGGTTTTATCAAGGCAGGGGGAACGGAGAGGAGGTATTGAAGGGTCCGGGCAGGGATGAAGAGGGGGGTAAGGCACCTCGTCAGCCAAGATGAAAGGTGGTGGGCTGGAAGCAATTCCGGAAACAGGACTAACTAAAATCCCCGGAGTAAATTGAAAGCCCCGGAAGCTTTGAAAACTTCATCACGGTTTGTCGAACAGATAGAGAGAGAGAGAGAGAGAGAGAGAAAGGGGGAAGGAAGAGAGAGAGAGAAGTAGTGAAAGAGAGATGAGATTGAAATCCCCGGCTCAGTAGGGGTAAAAAAAAAGTTGGTTAGAAGTTGTTGTTTTTTCATCCAGAGGGGGATGGTTTTGGTAAAATCCTCTCCTCTACATTGATAGCACCGACGAATGTAAGGGAAGGTGGGGTAATTGAGATCCCGAAGGTTAAATCACACATACGCACGCTTATAGCTCTCTCTCGTTCGAAGATGAGAAATTATCGTCTGCCCGTTTTATCGTCGTTCCGGCTTCATCCCTCTGCAGCAACACCCCCGCACCCATATAACCCATCCATTTCTCCCCCACCCCACCAACCTCAATTTTAGGACTCTTGCGTTACAAAGCTATCGCGATAGGCTTAACTCTCTTATGTATGGTAATTAGAGCTCTAGTGTCCTTTTTTTCAGTTTTTTATTATCATTATTTCGTTACTGGCGAAAAGAATGAATGGTGGTTCTATGAAAGAACGAATAATGTTTTTACTTGCATCATTTTGTTGTATATATAAAGCTTGTATTACTATTTTTAGATGGACCGATTAATTGTTTTGATTATTACACTGAATACAAAAGTAGGCCTTTATATGAAACATATTTTTCGTACATGATAAGTTAGTTCCAATAGTCATCTCCAAGTAAACATTCGTGTATGTCTAAGTTAGTGGTATTTAAACCTTTTCTTTTCACGTACACAGAGATATAACTTCTCTTCAACTGTGTATCCTCAAAGTTATTGGTGAATAAATACGATACCCATACCAAAAATAAAGTACCCATATCTAAAATACAGTACCCATATCGAAACTACAGTATCTATACCAAAAATACAGTATCCATATCGAAAATACAGTACTTATACCGAAACTACAGTATCCATACCCAAAATACAGTACCCATACCACAAATACAGTATTCATACAAAAAATACAGTACCCATACCAAGGCTACAGTATCCATACCGAAACTACAGTAAAAACCAACACCAAAAATACAGTACCTATACCAAAAGTACAATATCCATACCAAAAATAAATATAGACAAGATACTTACGAAAACTCTGTGTTACGGTAGAAACATTTTTACTTTATCCAAACAACAAACCAACACATTGTTTTTGGTGATAAATATCACAAATTCTGAAGTAATATTTTAAGACAAAAATCTAGCAAAATTCTCCAATTTTTTCTTTTTTTTAAAGTGTTGAGGTGCGTTTATTGGCAGCAATTTCTCTGATATTGATACTACTTTGGTTATTTTTAGAAATAAGCCTACTAATTTTTTTTGTTTGGTGATCCCGATTATCAACGATTCGGATTTTTGACTTCTGAATTAACTACGATCTACTGTAATAGACCCCTATTAGGTATATACACACATATATTTTACATGTCCAGGTTGAATACCACTGGGCTATGTTACAGCGATGTAATGCACACCTCGATTTTACTACGAACAAGTTGAGGGGAAGTACCCGGCGTTTACCAGGAGGAATGAAATGTTGCTTTAATTTCTAACCAGGTTTTTAATTAATTTAAAACAAAATATAATCAAAATTTTAGTATTCCGAATTTGAGGTTCACACCTTTGCGCACAGTGGATTATCCATTTTACAAATATAGTTGGATATTTGATGCGCGATTTATTAATAACAAACATTTATATTTTTGATGTAAACATACAGCTGGTTGACCTAGGTGGTCTTGGGGTAAAGTGCTTGCCTCAAAACACGATATTTATGGGTTCGAACCCAGATGGGGTCGACGAATTTTTAGTAAGCGATAGTAATCAGTAGCATAGCTTCCTTCGGAGGGGAATTAAAACATCCGTACCATGTCTATTGTGCCATGTAAAAAAAACACTTTAAGGTATGTGAAAATATCTTTCTCGGCAAAATTGGTAGGCCCTTTCACTCTCGCTCAAAGAAGATCTCGTGTTTTGATATAAGCAGACGGTTCATAAAGTGCATGTTAAATACCTGAACTAAATAAATATTGAACAAGGTTATTTTATATATTGATAATGTGTTTAAAAAGCAACAACTGTCGATCACAAGATATGACTTATGTAAACATGGAAGCAGGTCTACTAATTTTTATAGCTGTCAAATGAAGCTTAAAGAAATAGGTACAGAATCACTCCATAAAAACCGAAGTAGATAAATTATAACTCTCATGACTCACGAGCATAGAGGCATTTGAACAGAAACTTTTTAATTGAAGAGAAAAAATCCTAACAAAATTTCGTGATGCCTACGGCAAGTATTCAAGAAACCTGGAGATTATCTTGTGTATAAATAAAAAAATAAGCATATCTATCAAAAAAATATGTTATTAGTTTTGGCTCAAAAGGTTTTTCAATTTCCCATTTTAAAAAAAATGTGGACCTTCACTCGCGTTTTATTCCTTCTCATCTTAAAGGAAGAGTTTATGGGATACGAGAAAATTCTAGCTTTTCTGCAGTTTTTAGAGTAAAATATTTTTAGTGTCCAAAATAAATAAATATTTCTCTAGTAGAAATATAGAGTTTAATTTTCTTAGCTTGGTGATATCAACAGTTGTTAAGTATCTATCAAGAAGTCCAGGAATTTAGTGATGGCGTTTTATCTTAAGGCGATTGGCCCTTTTCCTTTTGCGTGGAACTGCAGAGCCATGGGAACAAACGGTTATCTTCAAGAATTTTTATTGTTTTTCAATTTTATTTTTGGAAACGGTTTGTTCAAGAATAGAATCATGTTGATTATGTTATACTTTTTATATACACACCTCCTCTATCATTTTAACAGTGATCAAATATCGTTTGAATTGACATTTTTCAATATAAAACTGCCGGCTTCATAACAAAAAAAAGAGAAATGTAACAATTAATAAACATTGATATATTATCTTAGAAGGGGTGTTGAACATATTAACATAAACATTTCACTCGTTCTCGAGAAAACTGATTATTTCCAAACGTATGATTTTCCTGTTTCCGTGACACATCTGTTCTGGTTGGCGTGGAAGGATACTTTGGTCGGTTGTGAAGCCACGCCACGCCTTTCACCCTCCGGCCCACCATCCCACAAAATAGGTTTTAGACTTACGCTCGACAGGGCCAAGGACCTTAATTTAAAAGGATTCTAATCTAATGCTGCTATGCTAAAGATGGATATTCAGGAAATGTTGATATCATCGCAGGAAGAAAATTAAACTCTTATGTTTCTACTGGAGAATTATTTGACTTAGTTTGGATAAAAAAGCTTTTGTACAAAAATTTCAACAACAAAAAACCCAACCTTTTCTCGCGTCCCCTACACTAGCACATTATCTGACACCTTGCCAGTCAGTCCCAATTGACAGACACACCCCACTTCTACCTCCCCCACCCCCATCACTCCCAGAGGATTAAGGTGTGAGCCTGGCAACAGTAATTAAAAGTGTGAAGAGATGAGCTCCTGGAGGTAATGAGGTGGGACGGGGTGGGGGGGGGGGCAGAAGGGAAGGGGAATCACAGTTCCCAATCAGTCGCGGGGATCAAAAGACCACATGGCACTCGATCATTCAACTGGGTGGAACTTCAATGTAACAAGGGCACAAAGGTCACGAAAGTGTTTGTTATGTTTGATTACAGCCAGGATGCTTAGGCCTATATGACGTTGGCGGTGTTCCCTTATTGTGGATAAAAGGTTTATAAGTAACAACAACAACAACAACAACAACAATAATAAACTACTTTACTGATAAGGTGCTCGAATTCTTGATTCATATAATCCAATGTCATTCGAGAGTTTCGAGAGTATTAAAAATCCTCCAAAAAATTAGCTCGAAAACAATTTACGAAGATCTGGACTTTGAATAACAATTTTAAGCACATTTTAAAAGGAATTAAATAGATTAGTGTAATTTTAAGGATTATATTTCCTATAAATTCAACTTCCTCGTCGTTAACATATTATTGTAATTAGTACATACTCGTATAATCCATACGGGTAGAGAAAAGTGTGCCTATAGATACATGAAATATTGATTTGTACTTGATCCCTTTTTGCCGTAAACAGATATACAAATCCATAATAAAAGCTGTGTTGTGACAAGCAGTAATACGTCCTTGTGGGAGTTATTTGTAATAGCCCTTGACAGTCAAGACCAGCATGTCAGGATGGTCGGGCGTTTTACTGCACCTGGATTAAAACCCGTCATGCTTCGACACTCGTCATATTAATTAGCGACACGCAAACAATTACTCGCTCACGCGTGTCTCTTGGCTTCTCGCAGGATTAAGGTGCGGCAGAAGGGACTGCAAGTGTTTATACAGTTTTTATAGAATTGAAATTTATTGGCCAAAACAAATCAAATATTTATCCAGTAGCAACATAGAGTTTAGTTTTCTACACATGCTAATATCAGCAGATCTTAAATATATGTCAAGGGTGTCCTGGAATTTTGTCAAAACTTTTTCTCTTTATTTAAATGGTTTCGACAAAATTCCAGGACACCTTGAAATATATTTAAGATCTGTTGATATTAGCATGTGTAGAAAACTGAACTCTATGTTGCTAATGGAGAAATATTTGATTAATTTTGGCCAAAAAAATGTAATGTTATAAAAACTGTAAAATTACTCGCGCTCCCTTCTGCTGCACCTTAAGGGAGTCGCCGCGTGAAGTGAGAAATTACCGCGCAGAAGTTCAACTCTAATACAATACGCCATTTTAAAATATGGTTCACAACTAAATTAAAGTAGAAAGAGTCCAACAGAGATAGTTTTCCTTAACAACCCTATAGTTGTAGCTTAATTAATAGGGGGGGGGGAATGTGAAAATGTGTTATGAGCTCATTTTCGACGGCTTTTTAATCATATTTATGGAAATATGATATTAGACTTGATAAAAAAAAAGAGGGGGTCTCTAGATTAAGCCTTCCTCTAACAAATACAGTATCTAACTTATTCATAGGCTCACAAGAGAACATTTTAAAGATATTTGAGAACTAGCTATCTTTCCATTTGACCTTGAATTTTCATAATTTTCTTTCCCCTCTTTTTATTTACATGCCAAAGGGTGGTTTTAAGTGAAAATCAAAACGGAGTTTAGGCTAGACAAGTAGATTCATAAAACGACACACACCATTGTATTTTAGGCCGTGTAGCCCGATGGCGATTGATACTTTCTCACTGATCGAAGCGGCTGGTTTCATGAGTTGTTAGCCTGGAGGTTAGGCAGTGTGTTAGACTCTTATCTATCACCAGTTGCCTATCCACAAGAGCACGGGCGTAGAAGATCTCAACGAACGGGGAAGGTTATATATAATGTCGTAATTTAATATACTCGTCAGATAAACTCACTGGATTACTGACTCCAGTTAGAGAGGCTAGTGTTCAATCCTTGACTGGTAAATTGAGGTGTATATATACATACATACTTTCAAAATATGTTTTTCACCCAAATGAAAATGATGTTGCTGCTTGGATCCATTATGTCTTTTAATGTTAAATAATTTTTACAATCTAAATAATAATTGACACAACCAAGCTATAAAGCTATACATACATAGAAGGGTGAAAAAGGAAGGATTTTGGGAGGAAAGTGGTTGGGGCCCAGATGGAAATTGATAATCAATCTTTTATAATCTAAAATATATTTATATAGAATTTCTACCATACCGATACTCCAAGTGAAGTTAGCTTTCTACGGCCTTGTACACATATACAGCAAAATTTTAATAGGAAGGGCCCTTTAAAAATTAAAAAACTTATTGTTCTTGATCAAAATTGATTACATTTTACCTTGAGCGTTATTTTTTTAGGTAATAATATTGCTCCTCTGGGCTACATATATCGTAGGCGAGTTTGTGGAAAGATTAGCCCGTACTGTACTAATGTATCGTTTCCCTGTGGACACCAGAATGTACTAACCGTACATCGTTTCCGTGGAGGTGTTTTCCATGTCCCGATGAGATGAGATGATGATGATAGTAATTATGAGGGTGATAATAAGTATGAGGGTGATCGTGAGTATGAGGACGATCGTTTTAGAAAATTTGAGCGTGTGAAACCATCGGAAACACTTAAACATAACTTAAGCCTAATTAATCCAACCCTGGTGACCGTTGGGGTATTTTCCTTTACGGGAAAAATACCTAAGGTACCAGCCGGGAGTCGAACACTGGACCCCTAGGCTTGTAGCCGGGTGCATTGACCTCTACCCCAGGGGGCCTGTTATTTGAGAGAAATTGCTAATAGATATCAAGTGTGACATCTGCGTATAGCATGACATGACGTATGATCGTATGAAAGTAGATAAAGTAGCATTTCTTAGCTGTCAGATAAGACCCTTCAAATGAAAATTGGACAGTATTTGTTGACTTGTTATTATTATTATTATTATTATTATTATTATTAGCACCACGTCTTACTACTCATTCAAGTTATACGCACTCACGCTAATGTGTAATGGTAGGGTGATTGTGAGATTAAATGAAGGACCTACAGTTTAACGTGGAATCCGAACCACGGTGGAGGCCTGGCATTCCCCACATTCACAAGATGTCTTGTCAGAGGTGAAGGAAGGGTTTTTGTAATCAGATAAATCTTTGCCGGGACCGAGGATTGAACCCCGGCCTCCAGCACAGAAGTCTGACACCTTACCCCTAGACCACCAGGTCACCTTTGTTGACTTGTTAAATTTTCATTAATTATCATTATACATTTTCTTATCAAACGCACATTTATTTGCCAGTTATCTGGTAGACTTTGTAATTGGTTTCAGAGTATAATGTTTATAACGCGCGTGCACATGTGTGTGTGTGTGTGTGTGTGTGTCGGTGGGTGGACACTAGGGGAGGTGGGAGGGGAGACTTTATAATCAGCTGATAAAAAAAAAATGCTCCACACTTTTGTCGGCATGTTTTCTTTTGATGTTGGTAAGCTCTTTGATGTCAGCCGACATATTTGCCACTTGTTTGAACTGTAGTATAACTCATGTGAAATGTCATATGTGCGAAAAAAGTGAAGGGAGGGGGAGGGAGTGTCTGGTTTGTTTGGTAGCCACGCCCTTAGGTTGAATGGAGACATTCAACCCCTTCCCCCCTCCCTCTCTCCGTGCCCTCACACCCTCAATTAACTTAGTGAATTTATCAATTTTTGCTCAACTGCATTCAAACTCAAGACGACTTTTTTTTAAACAATTATAAATTCATACCTAATCATGCAGTTCCCTTACTGTGCATATAGCTCAGAAAACAACAGCTCCGTGTTTAATACATCCTCACTAACTTTCTCCACACTCTCCCTTTCTTTGCATTCTCCCTTCGCTCCAATCACATCCACTTACCCTCCTCGGTGACCCCATGGTCTAACGCGCTACTCTCGGAGTATTATTATTATTAGCACCGCGTCTTACTACCCGTTCGGGTTATACGCACTTACGCTAATTGTGTAATGGTAGGGTGATTGTGAGATGAAATTGAGGACCTACAGTTTAACGTGGAATCCGAACCACGGTGGAGGCCTGGTATTCCTCACATTCACAAGATGTCCTGTCAGAGGTGAAGGAAGGGTTTGGTAATCAGCTCTCGCAGTAGACTAGACCGCCGAATCTCGGTCTGGTGTACTGAGATTAGTTTTACAAATTTTTTTCCCACCTCCCTCAACTCAAATATAAGTAAAATTCCTTTAAATATAACCTTCCTATTTATTATTATTATTTAGCGACAAGACATGTGTGGAGTGCCAGGCCTCCACCGTGGTTCGGATTACACGTTAAACTGTAGGTCCTCCATTTCATCTCACAATCACCCTACCCATTTACACATTAGCGTAAGTGCGTATAACCCGAACGGGTAGTAAGACGTGGTGCTAATAATAATAATAATAATAATAATAATAATACCTTTAAACTAAACTACTATGGGATGGTGGTGGGATACACCACCAAAAATAATATAAGAATATTGAAACTAAGTAAGTACAAATTCAACAAATTATGCATTTATAAAAAAAAATTAAACTGAAATTAAATATACAAAAAAAATAGTATTATTTTCTTATCTTTATTGTCACAATATCATATTTCACGTGTTTTTTTAAAGTGATACTGGAAATCTATGCTCTGACATAACTGAAATTCCTTCCTGTAGTCACAAAATTCCATGTAAATTTAAGTTTCAAAAAATGTTTTCAAGTTTTAACATCTACTCACATCTTTGAGGAACTTAGTGAAAATAACGCACTTGCTTTGGGTGCATTGAGCCGGTTTCTGTTGTGGAGAGTGAAACAAATTATTGGTGGGGGGTGTAGAGAAAGTAAGTATAGTTTAATGAAGATATAATGGGCAGAAACTTCATTAAGTTTATATAATATAATCTTTTAAAGGTGCCTCACAAAATTTTTACAAACTGTTAGTTAAAAATCCGCCATTATGGAGATATTTAGGTGGACACCTTGGAAGATTTCTCGAACTACAGTTTGGGAAACAATGCCTTAGACCATTCGGCCACCGAGGCGGTCTCTACCTGTCCTCTCACGCACAAATACGTAGACGTAACCTTAATATTACCATGCAGTTATGTTTCGTGGTATCGTTGAAAGCAGTGTATACATGATATCGGCACTAATAAAACACCCCACCCCCATTCTCCCCATCTCCCCTTTAACGGTCTCACCCCCCGCTGTGCAGAAAACATCGCCCCGAGTGGTCGCTACACGAAGTAAAACTAGTGTTCGTACACATGTCTTCACGATCATTTCACATGATCGCAAGATATCAGGAGGGGAAAGGGTTGAAACGATCGCTATGTGTGGGAATCACATCGTTTCGTAATTATGACCTACCGACATGAAATCCACTACTTCATCTTATTTATGCTTTAGAATTCTCTGCCAACCAAAATGTTTAGCTTACGTTTTAAAATTATTCGAACGATTATAAAAGATGCTATGAAATACGTTTATGATGGCTTTTTTTTTAAATACTTATAGGATACTTATTTTACATTTTTTCTTACAAACTACCTGTGTGTGTGTGTGTGTGTGTGTGTGTGTGTGTGTGTGTGTGTGTGTGTGTGTGTGTGTGTGTATGCATCCTGCTAGACATTCGGGCTATCCACATATTCACAATAATGGGGTATGAAAAAGGCATGCACAGTGGAAACTCGTTGTAAGGTCCCCGGTCAAGCTTTCCGGTTTATCTGGATTGAAATTTCTCCTAAGGGGATGGCTTATTTGGAAAGTCAGTCAGGGAGTCCCCGTTATACGCGGTCCCACTTTACGCGGTTTAAAAATAATAATGAAAAAGGTCCTTGAAAGGTTTTGTATTTGAGCTGAGTTGCGGCAAAGCATATGATGACGACGTGGCACGCTGTTTGTCGTCTAACTCTCTCCTTAAGGTAAGTGCTTCCATGCTCTGTCATTGTCCAGGTTTGTCCTATTTTTACAACTTAGTCACTTCGAGCTACAGTAGCCCCGTGGCTTCTTTGGTTCTGACTGACAGCTCACGGCTGACTACTGACAGTCGACATTTAAGTATATACCTAAATTTTGACTGTCAGAAGTGACAGCTGCTAAACACATGTTTTTGCAGATCATATGGTTCGGCGTAGGGATACATAAGTTGGTCTGGTAACTTTTCAAAGCAGTCAGCTCTCAGCTGTGAGCTGTCAGTCAGCACCAAATAAGTCGTGGGGCTACTGTATCTTCACGTATCAATATTAATAAGATGAATAGTTTGTCATGAGCATTGGAAGATATCTACCACACGCAAAGTTCTGAAATTGTAAAAAATTAGCAGCACTTGTGTATGAACATGTGCTGAAATTTTAAAATTTTGATTTTGATTTTTGTAAATTAATTAAAAAACTGCGCAGGAAGAAATAAAATGAGAAATTTTCTTTCTGTCCGTTTGAAGTAGATAAAACTCCGGGAAACGCAGGATACTTATGCTAGTTCCTAATAAAATCTGACTGTACTTTTAATAGGAGCCGCGTGGTTAGCAAGCTAGGAAGGAAGTAGTGCTCCGTGTGTTAGTACACTGTCTCGCCGCAAGAGGTCTGAATGGGCGTGGTTAATCGATCAAACGGTTGCCTGCCATAAAACTATCATCTTTCATTACACTCACAGTCCGAAATTGGTTTTATTTAGTAATACGAGTATTTGTTCTAATAGATACTGATACACACAGCTAGTTCTAAAACACGATTTACAAACTAGCTTAACTTTTGGGTTGTAGCCCATATAGGACACGCTAAAAAAAAATGCCTTGTAGCCTAGATATTTACTTATTGTGTAACATAATTAAATTTTATGTTAATATTATTTACCCTTTTAAGGTGGGATGGAAAGAATTGCAGTGTTTTTAGAGTTTTTATAGCAGAATATTTATTGTCAAAAATAAATAAAATATTTTTCCAATAGAAACATATAGTTTAATTTCCTTCACACGGTGATATCAACAGTTGTTGAATATTTGTCAAGAGCATAAGAGCTTTAGATGAGACACTTTTTAAATGAAAAAAAAAAAGTCATTAAATTCCAGGAAACCCTTGACAAATATTCAACAACTGTTGAGGTCATCATGTGAAGAAAATTAAGCTCCGTGTTTCTACTGAAGTAATATTTTTTTTATTTTGACCAAAAACATGTTTTGTTGTAGAAATTGCAGAAGCACTGTCCTTTTCTCGCGTCCCCTACAAACCCCACCACGTTGCATATACTTAAGCCATAGTCCCCTATAAATGTAGTAAGAGGATAGACACATTTCAAATGACGTTTTATTATTTCACGAATTATAAAATAAAATGTTAAAAGATTTTTTTGAAGTTATACTTCTTTAGGCGCGTTATGAAAAAATTATGAGAGTGACATTTTAAGATGCGCGCGCATCACTGTAACACAAAAGTAACAGGTTGAAGCTAAACCGCTCATTAAGTCTCAAAAAATAAAAAGCTACCAACAAAATAGAAATAGAACCTCTGTTAGTCGCGCATGTTGGTACGCTCGTCGCCTCTCATCACTGTTTTCATATATATAATATTTATCCACATGTTTCTAGTTTCTACATTCACAACACGTGTTTTAGTTTCATACAAGTGCGAATTATATATGTGCTAATAAATTATATTCAGTAGTGATTTAAATTGAATATTTTGATTAATATTATTTACTATTCATAAATATTAGTGAAAAAAATTGTGCTTATAGACTTTTTCAAGTGCTCCAATATAATTGAGGTTAACTATCCGTATGTATTATTTATTGATATAAATTAAAATATTATTAGTTAACATAATTAATACTAAATATTATTAAATTATTATTTTTAAATATTTATTTAATGATGCCAAAGAAGTATAACTTCTCACGCGCGTACTACATAAGTACACACACCAAATTTTTTTCCTAAAGAAAGGCGCCAGAATTCTCTTAGATACAAGGATACAAAAGTCACACCACTGATCTGGTTTCGTACCTAAACCTTAACCTGCTCGTTTCAGAGCTGAACTAGCCAACCTAATAAAATGGGGATGGATCTAGAGTTTGATTTTCATAAGAATAGTCCTTGACATCGTTAAAATTTTTGTTTGTTTTTCGGCTAACATTGGTTACATTTTACTGTATTATTAGAATTATTTTATAGGTGTTGAAAAAGAAGCGTAGGGTTGAAAATTTCGAAAATTCATAGTAAGCAACTATCATAATTCCCAGCGTGTTAGAAAACTGAAACCAAGTAGCCAAGTAAAAAATACCACTCCAAATCAATATTAAGGGCTAAAAATATTAAATTTTTGATCGGGACTCTGGAAAACAGGAAACAGAAAATGGAACATTTATATACTATAGAAAATTTAAATTTGCAGGTAGGTAGATAACCGTATTTGTCTTTAGATTCAAATTTTTTAAGAAGTCGTTTAAATGGGATTGGGGTAGGTTTAAAATTTACAAAACTAATAGAAACAACTACTTTTCTATGAATTAGAAAAGTGAAACTCGTCAGGAATGTAGAAGGACTACTCCAATAACAAAATAAATGTTGAATATTTAATATTTAAAAAAAGGGCTGATAAATTACTTTACAGTGTAGTCGAATATTGAAATTTGTTAGATGAGTATAAGAACCACCTCAAACAACCATTAAGATCTGATCCCTAAATTTCCAAATGAAGAAGCAGTAAATGGGAAAGACTATTCTAAAACCATTTTTTATTTGGATATTAAAATAAAGGAAGATTGACATGCGACATCCCGGAGATCCTAAAGACGTGCGACCATTAGAATTTCCAAAATTCAATCCAAAAAAATGGAAAAGTTTGAAGTTGATACAAATATTATGAAACATTACATTTCTGTGTGGTTTAAAATTGAAATTTGGCAAGCACGTTAATAAACCAGATAAGTAACCATGGCGGCTCTAAAGAAGCAGAATAAGAAACAAGCCAATAAATGCAATAACCACTGGACTTACTTCTGTAACAATATCTATTAATTTCGTTTGTTTCATCTTATGATAGTGTTTAGGTAAATATTTCGTTGTTAATGGATTGCGTTTGTTCGTTCACTCAGTTTGTGGAAAAGGTAATATTTCGTTTCAAATATATAATTTATGGTAATTGATTGATTTCCATGATTGTTTTGTAATTGCCATAACTATCTCAGGATTGTACAACAATGAGTTAGCAAAAAGTGGGCAGCCAGTTGTTTAAACATTCTAATTTGATATACAGTAATCCCATGGCTTCTTTGGTGGTGACTTACAGCTCACAGCTGACTTATGACAGTCAACATTTAGGTACATACTTAAATTTTGACTTTCAGAAGTGACAGCTGCTAAAGACATGTTTTTGCAGATCATATGGTTCAGTGTAGGGATATATAATTCGGTCTGGTAACTTTTTAAAGCTGTCAGTCAGCACCAAAGAAGTCATGGGGCTAGTGTAGTTTTGGTGCTGCTTAACCGTGTGAAGAACGGGTAGCACCGCTAGTTGTAAATATATTATTTAGGAGATAACTTAAAGATAGTTGTTTGTCTTAATTTAGCTAAGCACAGTTTTAATTTTGACTAAATATATTTTTTACTTGCACCAGTAGTCACATTGTCTAAGGCAGAGGTCCCCAACCTTTTTGTACCTTAGAGCAAATTCAAAACTAACGGTAGTGTGGCGGGCACCAATCACTTTTTCAACTAAATTTATAGCCTAACATAATTCATAATGCAAATAACACACACATAAAAATGCATATTATTACAAAAAAAATTAAGTGAGTTTAAATTTTGTTTTTGTTTTTAAGTTCGCATATAAAATAACGCAAATAGTACGCACGCAAAGTTAGTCCAAAACCAAACAATTGAAACAATTTTCAACAAACCAAAATTCAATGTCAATAAATAAAATAAAAAATACTGCTATATTTACGATTTTAACAAGACCAAAATAAATACACAAGGAAATATTTAACCCCCCACCACCATTTTGGTGTTTAGGTACATTTTAAAAATATATGTATATTCTGTTTTTATTCAGGCAACAAAGCTGGGTAGACCCATATCAAGATATTTAGAAAGGAAATAGGAAGTATTAGCATGGTATCAGTGAGTAGAATGATAGTTCCGAGTAATAAAGTACACTTTGTAAA
>CABEEJ010002635.1:0-28235 GCA_901482245.1 Timema douglasi | reverse complement strand
GGGGGGGGGGGGATCGACATCAAAGCTTTTAGGGGCGGTATTTTACAAGGGGTTGCTAGTAGGGGAGCAAGGGGGTCATTTATTTAACATACTATCCACATGTGTGTGTTTTGTTAAGGGATATCGTTCATTTTATTTTATTGTGTTTTATGTTTTTTTGAAGTTTGAACCCCTGGTGTTTTTACTACCTCCTACTGCAACGTAGAAAATATTTATTTTTTATTCAAAGTGGATGAACATAATAACAGAAATAAACTTGATATATAGTTGACTATGATAGCGTAAAATTATTATAATGTATTTATTATAGATGAGAAAAATCCACATTTTTACGAATTTTGAATCTTCTTTAAGCTACTCGAATATCAAAATTCGAATACAATTTTTAGAAAATATGATGTGATCACATTGGTAATTTTTACTTTCTCGTATAAAGAGAAAGTATTTTAGGGGCCTAATCAGGAAAAATCAATTTAGAGATTTTGACGAATATTTACGTTTTATATGAACCCAAACCCCCCCAATATAGTAGATTTTACTATTCTCTCTGTAAACTAGATATTCATATATCGGGATGTATTTATTTTATTTTAAACTTGGCCCTTAAATTAAGGGTGTTTACTGAGAAACTATTTTTTTAATCCCAAATATCCTAAAAATGGCTTCAAGTATTTTGTTTAAAATTGAAATCTAGGAAGTGTTTGACATAACAAATTCATTTTATATTCTTTTTTCAGGGGAAACAAATCTTTTAGTCATAGATACCAATGACTGATTTAAAAAAAAAATAGAAATCTTTTTAGAAATTGTTTTAGAAATTTGGTTCAAAATTAGTATCTGTTTAGTTTTTTTACACTATCAATAATTTATATATTTATTTTACTTAAGAAATTCATTTAGTACTAGTTCATTGATGAGAGATCTATTTTATTTTTACTTTCATTCATGTTGCGAATGAATGTTCGGGTTACTATCAGGCTGTAAGTTTATGATGATTTTGGCAAAAATCCCTGGTAAACAAAATAACGGGGTTGTTCTATAATATTTTTTTTTAATTTTGAAATTATATATATATATATATATATATATATAAATGTATATTACTATGAATAACAAAATAAGGTTTTTTTCATAGGAAAAATTACTAGGGGTTAGTTAACTGATTACTTATTCTAAAATTGCCGCCACAAACTAAAGAACAATTAGAACATATTTAAAGCTGTGTCGTAACATTTATTTTTATTGCATCCATTTAAGCTTGGTATTTTAAAGATTCATTTACCTCATTCAGAAAGAATTTGGTAAAATTGTTATCCACGATTTTTTTTTTTACTTATTCCAACTAAACTAAAATAAAATAAAAATAACAGTACTTCCAAACATTTGAAAAGGGTAGAATATTTACGTGGCATAAGAAATGCTCTTCAAAAGAGTTGTAAATAAGATTCATCCTCGTGGCGTATTCTTATGTACCAATTCATCTTTACCACTTTTAACATTTCCCTTTTAGTCCAGAAATAAGAAACAATACCACACAACGACTGACCACTTTTACTATCGTAACCTTGTCTCTTTTTATAGTCATCCCTCTGAATTTGGTCCACAATACGATTCCTCTTCCCTTTATTTTCCAAACGAGTGGAGTTGAGATGAGATGAAAGGCGTGGTCCATGTTTTAGCGGATCTCAAGATGCTGTTCATAAGCAAGAGAGAGAGAGAGAAAGAAGCCTTTGACAAGTTTTCCACTTTCCTGAAGATTTAGTGGCATCGCCACATAAAAGACGCTATAAAATGCACGAGTCAAAATAAAGACCGAAGGACCCCCACAATGGAAAGTTCTGGTGGGAGTGGGTGGAGATATTGTTTCCAGAGATAGAAATTCTCCACAGAAGATGAAAGACAAAAAAACAAAAAATAGAATTGTTTGGAAAAACTTCCTGTTGTAAAAAAAAAAGGTACTTCCCTTGTTTCGGACGAAGACCACATTTCAATGTCAAGGTCATGTTATATGGGTTGTTAATAACAGAGAGACTGGTATCGGTGGCCAAAGGGTTGTGAGGGGGAGGGGGGAAAGGGGGAAGTAACAGTAAAGTCGTCCGGTATTGGATGCGGTAAATGTCCAAACTCATTTGTTGAAGAGGTTTTACAATTCTCAAAATAAGGTATTTTGAAGCAAAAAAAAATCTCCTCTGGTCTTCGATATGATACTTTAGAGTTTAGAGTAAGTTTATTTTTATTCATATTTTAAAAAGGTTTTTATTAATTTAGCAAGCCTACAGATAGAAATATAAGTATAGTACGTTCCAGTTTTCATAAAAAAAAGGGCCTCTGGAAAATACAAACATTCATTTTTGCGTCCGAAATTGATGATATTTTACTATTTTATTAATATTATCATATAGGTAATGGTAGTGTTATGACCGGTAACCGATTCATACAGGACGGGTTCTCACGCACACATTTAAATAATATAGATACAGTAGCCCCATGGCTTCTTTGGTGCTGACTGACAGCTAACAGCTTTGAAAAGTTACCAGACCAAATTATGTATCCTTACGCCGAACCATATGATCTACAAAAACATGTGTTTAGCAGCTGTCACTTCTGACGGTCAAAATCTGGTATATACCTAAATGTTGACTGTCAGAAGACAGCTGTGAGCTGTCAGTCAGCACCAAAGAAGCCATGGGGCTACAGTATATTTAGTAGACTATTCTATAACTAATTTAATAACATTGAATATAAAATATACAATTATTTACAAAAGATGGCTTGATATATAGTATCTGTCCCTGGGTAAACTACTCTAACTCTACAATATTCTTGGGCCATGCAAAGGTTTTAATTTTAACAACATCCTCTGATGAAGTACCGGACTCAGACTGTCCTCTTAGTCAGTCAGTCTGTCCCTGGATGAACTCCGGGTCATGAACCGACCCAACCGTTCGTTCATCCCTAACTGGAATTTACATGATCAGTACACAAGCCATTGTCTCAAGACTAGGAATGTAATCGTAAGCTAGGCGGACGTCCTAAGTTGCAACTATTCCTAGTTTTAACTATACATTTCCGTAGCTGCACATTATTAATCTTGAGGGCATACACTGTTCAACATATTGTTGGTTACCAAAAACAATAATGCTCAAAAGTGACATATTCATATCACATGACTTGACGTAATAATGCGTAAAAGTAGATCTAGTAAAGTTTCTAGTTATACAACCCTTTCTGTGCATTACTTACCAAATAAAGATAGCCACCAGACATTTAATGGAAATTAGTTTCTTTCTTCATAAAAGATTAACATTATTTTTAAATATTATTTTGATATAAATATATATAATTTCCATTTTATTTCTGTTATCTTTTTTTTTACAATTATGTATTCAATTTTTATATCTAACTTATATTATTTATATCAGATAACCATAGACAAAGCTTTGAGAAATTTAATTTTTACAGCCACAACAGTTGGCAAGGTGTTTTTTTCAAAAAGTTTTTTTTTTAATTCATAATTGAGTAATTTAGTGTTTTGTGTCTTCTATTTTTGTTTGATAAGGGCAGTTATGTCGAAATATTCCTCAGGTGGTCTTTCTTCATTAAATTTACACTTAATAGTTTATTTTTCTTTTATTTTTATTATTTTCCATTCATATAAAGTTATTTAAACATTGGGCCACCACCTTATTGTTAAACAATACTGTATCTAAATGAGAGGTCCTAGGTCACACGTTAAGAATAACTATTCTCAGATTTTGTCCGAAGCAAGTGGACGCTTAAGTTTGTTTTTTTGTGACATAAGAGTTGAAACATAAAATGAACACAAACAAGGAATGAAATTACCCGTGGCACACACTAAAAGTAAAATAAAATAAAATCCCCAGGAAATAAATAAAGACAAAAAAACAAAAAACAACGAGCACACCCTTTTACAGATCAGTGAAATAAAACTTATAGCCAAAGGTAGGGGGTGAAAGTATTTTGTGTCTCTATTATGTGTCGCGTTTTAACAGCTTCCACCCTCGTAAAGGAGCAGGAAAGGAGGAGGGGCGGAGGTATTAAATCTGAAATCTTCTTCAACCTAGTAGTAGTAACAAGTGGTCCCGTAAATCACTGATCTGGTTTGGAAAGACGTCAGTCAATCTTAACTGGAACGAGAAACGTATCTTTAATGGGGTGGGGGTACAGATGAGAGGGGGTAGGGGTTATTCCTAGTCTATCTGTCTGCCACCCTTGTTCTTCAGGACATCCACAAGATATTCTTCGGGACATCCTCAAGATGTTCTCGGGGACATCCTCAAGATGCTCTTTGGGACATCCCCGAGATATTCTCGGGACATCCTCAAGATGTTCTTTGGGACATCCACAAGATGTTCTTCTGGACATTCACAAGATGTTCTTCAGGACATCCTCAATATGTTATTTGGGACATCCACAAGATATTCTTCTGGACATTCACAAGATGTTCTTTGGGACATCCACAAGATGTTATTCGGGACATCCACAATATGTTCTTTGGGACATCCTCAAGATGTTCTTTGGGGCATCCTCAAGATGTTCTTTGGGACATCCACAAGATGTTCTTCTGGACATCCACAAGATGTTCTTCTGGACATCCACAAGATGTTCTTCTGGACATCCACAAGATGTTCTTTGGGACATCCACAAGATGTTCTTCTGGACATCCACAAGATGTTCTTCGGGACATCCTCAAGATGTTCTTTGGGACATCCACGAGATATTCTCGGGACATCCTCAAGATGTTATTTGGGACATCCACAAGATATTCTTCTGGACATTCACAAGATGTTCTTTGGGACATCCACAAGATATTCTTCGGGACATCCACAAGATTCTCTTTGGGACACCCACAAGATGTTCTTTGGGACATCCACAATATATTCTTCGGGACATCCTCAAGATGTTCTTCGGGACATCCACAAGATGTTCTTTGGGACATCCTCAAGATGTTCTTCGGGACATCCAGAAGATGTTATTCGGGACATCCACGAAATATTCTTCGGGACATCCACGAGATATTCTTCGGGGCATCCACAAGATGTTTTTCGAGACAACCACAAAATGTTCTTTTTTTCTTTTGATTTTAGATTTATCTACTTGAAAAGAAGTGCTTATTTTTTTTCAGCACCACGCCTTAACACCCGTTTGGGCTATACGCTTATTTACTAACTACACTAATGGCTTTAGGGACTAGGAAGGTTATAATTAAAGGAAGTATACTTGTATTTGCGTGGAAGGAGAGTGGAAAATATTTTTTCTAATACCCCCATACAACTGATCGAGATTCGAACCTTGATTTCCCCGTCATCGGCAGTCTAATCTACAGTGAGAGTAGCGCGCCAGACCACGTGGTTATCGAAGTGGGTGCGAATAAGTTAAATATCATTTTGGTTTTGCACTAGCAACTCTACCGCTATTTTCAAGTGGGCTCAAAATGTATTCTCTGAAATATTAAGTAGTATTTCTCTTAATAATTTGAAGTGTTTAGAATATTAATTTACAACAATATGTATTTTTCATCGTGTAATTACAGTGGAGTCTCGGAAACTCGACATTAGATAACTCGACATTCCGTGTAACTCAACACGCGCACATGCACACAGTTGTTGGCGCCAGTCATCACAATCCAAGGTCATTCAACTGTGTAACCTCTCAGTTTGTTTGTGTAACTCGAGAGGAACAGTTGTGCTTTGTCCAATTCAGTGACGTTTTACTCGAATCATTACAATATTATATGCACAGTACTGTACTGCATTTATTTAGGTTACACGTAATATATTGTACTGTGCGTATATTACTGTTACTATACCATACAACTGTACCTATAATATTTAATACTGTACTGTGATTCATACTTGTATAGTAAACATGACATAGTAAACATGCATCTTTTGCAAGTTCATTCGTAAAACTCGACATTTCAATAACTCGACACCATCTCAGTCCACATGAGGTCGAGTTTCCGAGGGTCTACTGTACTACAATTATGGATGAAATTTGTATTATGTTTGCTAAAAGGTCATGGCCATTATTTTAAAAATAATTGAAAATAAGAAAATCTAGCTTTATTTAGTTCAAATCAAGAGTTAATAATCTACTAATTTAATCCCTTATGGTGGGATTTTGACATAAGTTAGAGACACTGATAGGGAAATAAAGATCTACAAGGCTCGTGTTAGATAAGGAAAGTGGTAGTTACGACATAGTCCTATAATTAAAGGGGGAAAAAAAGTATTTCCACTTCCTTTAATTCTTTCTTCAACGATCGTAGCTCAACTTTTGTGCACTAACGGACCCATTTGTTGAAGAAGGACTGAGTTATCCAACACACATATTAAATTTGGGTGTGAAGGTCAAGAAACAGGACGGTACGGCCCCATGTTCTATTTTGTATCAATGCCTGTGGTATCGCGACTATTAAGAGCTCGCGAATTATTCTTAGAACCAGTATTATGACTCCTGGATAAATATTAATCTGGCTGATAAATATTTCTATCTGGACGATAAGTTAAAAGTGCGTCTTATGACTGCCAGATAGTATTTATCTACCAGATAAAATGTATTTAACCATCAACATTTTTATCGGGAGGTTTAAGTACCTGATAACTTTTATCTGAAAGTTAAAATGGTTATTGTCATAGTGACGCGTTGTTTTAGCTGAGGTTTCGCCAATCAGAATCTGTTTCTAGGTTAAAATCTTGGTTCACGTGTTTAGTAGGCACAGACCCATGCTCTAACTATATAAAGTTAGAACATTTAATTCACATTTTTTATAAAACTGACAAGCTATTTAATGTGAGTACAATAAATGAAATTTTGTAAACGTTGTACCCAACTATTGCTCACATTTTGGCAGACACCTAAATTAGTACTTGCAAGACATCTTAGCTTCTGCATCCACGTGACGTCATCTGTTTCCTCGCACTCGTTTAGCCACCATTGTTTAAGAAATGTTGAGTGTTATTGCCACTGTTCAGGTAGTAGTGGTAAAGTAGGGTTTATAAGCATGCGCTCACCAGTAAAAAAATTACCAACCTTGCGCTTCCTGTATAAAAATATATTTATCCTTCAGATAGCTATCTGGCAGATGAATTCCGTTCATAATACGTGTAGAGTATTAAAGTAGCTGATAGACTTTATCTTGTAGATAACTTTAACCTCTCGATAGCAATATTTATCCGATAGTCATAATACCGTCCCTTAGAGTAAGTACTACATCGTCTAGGTGAGGGAAAGTGTAGGGAAACATTAAGAGTGTGCACGTAAAATAAAAATATTAATATTGTTAAACATAAAAATGTATTTAATCTAAATAGTGACTAAATAAATATTATCAGCATAGTTTTCTTTTTTAATTATTTGCTATCTCTATCTTGTAGGGTTTAACTATTACTTCTCAACCAAATATTAGTAATTCAAAGTTATATTTAGAAAAACGGGTGATTTCATATGTTAAAGGATTTTCACTGTATATTTTAACTTCCCTTTGTAAAGTGCATGAATGATTTATTCATGTGTAAGTTATAAATTACAAGTTTTTTATTATATTTTTAGGATTTTTTTTCTCTCGTAAATTTGAAGATTTTTTTTTTTAGAATTTGCTAAGTAATTAGGTCTATATTTTTAGCTTTCATAGGTGACCTGGTGGTCTAGGGGTAAGGTGTCAGACTTCTGTGCTGGCGGCCGGGGTTCAATCCTCCGTCGCGGCAAAGATTTATCTGATTACCAAACCCTTCCTTCACCTCTGACAATACATCTTGTGAATGTGGGGAATGCCAGGCCTCCACCGTGGTTCGGATTCCACGTTAAACTGTAGGTCCTCCATTTCATCTCACAATCACCCTACCATTACACATTAGCGTAAGTGCGTATAAACCGAACGAGTAGTAAGACGCGATGCTAATAATAATAATAATTTAGCTTTCATAAGGTAATCTAAGCCCTGACGCAGGTCCTGTGACTCAACTTGCAAATGTGACTATTAATATATTTATACACCCACTGAAAGACATCCATTAATAATATAATTCCTAGCTTTGTGTATAAAGGCAAACCATATAAACGGTATAGAACGGTACCGCCTTCTACTATTAAATCTCGTATGAATCTGTTTAGTAGGGGTGGCCTAGTTAGGGTGTCTTGCGCAGTAGGGGGGGATTGAATTACCTCTTCCTTACCCCTCACCCCTTGCTTGCACCCTCACAATTCACCCCTCGCCACGCATCTGGCTATCAAGATGGCGTACAAAGATAATATCAGGAAGGATGGCCAAACCAAGAACTACTATTGTAATCTACAAGGATTGTGAAATGTATGCAAATGAATTACGACTTACAGCATTTATCAACTGTAATAAACTTATAATTGCTCAACATATAATTAATTTAACTTAAATATGACCGGCTTCGGTGGCTGCATGGTCTAACGCGCTACTATCGCGGTAGACTAGACTGCCGATAACATGGATATTGAGGTTCGAATCTCGGTCGGGTGAACTGAGGGTGGTTTTTTTTAAAAAAAAATTACACTCTCAATCCACGCAAATAAGGAAAAGCTTTTTCTAAATAAAACTTTCCTAATCTCTAAAAACAATTGCGTAATTAGTACATAAATCAATCCATATTGATCCAATCACATTTTAATCAGCTCCCAGCTCTTAAGAAGTCAAATAGCAGAACTTATGCCCTATCGGGTCGCATATCCACCCTGCTCAATACAGCAATAACGTTAAATAAATAATTCATTAAAGAGACGCGTTATTTTCACTATACCCCGGTAATGGCTCACATCAACCTATACAAGCTCCATTACTTAGTTGGTGCTGACTAACAGCTGACAACTGACGGCTTTGAAAAGTTACCATACCAAATTATGTATCCCTACGCTGGACCATATGATCTGCAAAAATATGTGTTTAGCAGCTGTCACTTCTGACAGTCAAAATGTAGGTATATACCTAAATGTTGACTGTCAGAAGTCAGCTGTGAGCTGTCAGTCAGCACTGAAGAAGTCAAGGGGCTACTGTACCTAAATGTTGACTGTCAGAAGTCAGCTGTGAGCTGTCAGTCAGCACCAAAGAAGTCACGGGGCTACTGTAATCATTATAACAACACGAAAGAACGGGGATAAAATTCCATAATGAACTATTCCCAAATGTAGTGAGTCTATGTCACTACACCACCAATGTGAAAAACTAATACTTAACAGTATACACCACAAACACAAACACCACAAACCTATGTAGATGTTCAACACCCTCATCTATTACTTTTAAAAAAATATCCGAATGTTACTTCTTCACAAAAACCAGTAACTAATTTCAAACATCAGTCAAAGTTAGAAATGTTGATTTTATGTTAACACTAAAAACATTTTCACTGGACCTTTTCCTGGTTTCGAGTTTGAAACTAATCAATTATAAATGACAGTTTTAACACCTAGCGGAAGGAACCAAATTGGTCAAAGTTCTTAGACAGAGGGATATTATTTGCCTGGAATGCTATTAATTCCTGTGTTTAAGAGTTAAAATGGTATAGGTCCACTTTTGTTTGTGAATGAGTTAAGAATGTCACCCAACATTGAGAACTTAGTTTTTTTTTAACACATGGTATGTCAGCCTGGAAGAGGTAATTGATTTCTTTAGAGCCGGTCTCACCCTAAATATAACACCTGGCTTAGGTATTATTTCAAACTTTTGTAAATTGTTGGAAAGAAAACAAGCCCTTCTTTCACGACGAGGTGAAGATACGTGGTGGGTCTCTCACCAGTTTATGAGCGTCAACAACCCCCCTCCCCTCTACCCTCCCACCCCCCCACACAGCCCTTACCAATGACCTATGACACAATAAAATAAAACCCTTACGGTGGGGAGTTAAGGAACTCAAGTTAAGGGCAGTAGTTTTGCAGTTTTTGTAACAAAATTTTTTTTCGTTAAAACAAATCAAATAATTCTCCAGTAAAAACATAAAAAGTTTAATTTTCTTCACACGGTGATATCAACAATTGTTGAATATCTGTCATTACCATAGCGGCATTAGATGATAAACTTTTTAAATGGCGAGAAAAAGTTGTCATTAAATTCCAGAAAACCCTTGACAGATATTCAACAATTGTTGATATCACCACGTGAAGAAAAACTCTCGGTTTCTACAGGAGCAATATTTGATTTATTTTGACAAAAAAAAAGGTTTTGATACAAAAACTGCAAAATTACTTATTTTTTCTCGCTTCCCCTATATTTCCGCCTTAAAGAACAATCATCTCTTTACCGGTCACACTAAACAACTGATAGGTGAGTTTTTGGGGTTTTATTCTTTGGGTTTATTCTCCTAGAAACAGAAAATAAGTATTTTTTTTTATCGGTGCATAAAATAAATCTAAGGAAAAAGACGTGCTAATCGCAATAATTTGTGCTATATCCTTAAAACGTTACCCTACAATTAAGGCGTTGTTGACAAATGATTTATTTCCTGTGCGTGAAAATGTTACGCCGGCCAATAGTAAAAAGAGGGCAAGCCAGCGCGCATTCGAGGTCATTGGGTTTCTTGGAAAATACTTACCTGATTTTCTTGGTTACTTTTTTTAGTTTGAGTACGAAACTTTTAGTCTAAAGTCCACTCAGGTGACCGTTGAGAGAGGCCTTATTTTTCAGAGAACTTTTCAGATAAAACCTTGCTTGGTAAAATCTCAACAAATATTTTAATTTCAGTGATTTGACATGTTTTTTCGACAACGAATGAGAAGCGACGGTGGCGCACTCAGAAATATATTCAAGGCTAAAGGGTGAGTTTTAAAGGTAAGCTCTTTTAACTGTCCTAATTTTTACGATTGGGAATTTTTGAGTGAACTTTTAATGTGTGTAGCAGTATACAATTTGAATATAAAATCATCCGCCTCGGTGGCCACGTGGTCTAAGGGTGGTCGCCCACCAATCTGACCAAACGCCCCATGGTGTCATATGACAAAATGTAAGTCGACAAATTGTTTGGCCCAGTGAGCGGCAATGATCGGACAAAGACCGGACAGAATTCAATCCTAGTTACTGTCATGGCGTCAAGTAAAGATGATATACAGTAGCCCCATGGCTTCTTTGGTGCTGACTGACAGCTCACAGCTGACTTCTGACAGTCAACATTTAGGTATATACCTAAATTTTGACCGTCAGAAGTGACAGCTGCTATACACATGTTTTTGCAGATCATCTGGTTTGGCGTAGTGATAAGTAATTTGGTCTGTTAACTCTTTAAAGCTGTCAATTGTCAGCTGTGAGCTGTCAGTCAGCCCCAAAGAAGCCATGGGGCTACTGTAGTTCTTTTACTTGTAAGTAGTGGTTCTTTACTGATATTGGAAGAAGAGAAGGCCAGACAAAGAAAGTGTTGAATACATACTATGTACAAATAAGGATACATTTTAGTGTTTTTTTAAAAATACATTTAGAAAAAAAGATGAAAAGAAGTTCAAATATTTTACTCCCATGAGTGTAGAAACTTTCGATTTTCTTCGTTTGTTAATTGAAGACAAGATTAGAAAGCTTTAAGCAAACTGTAGACAAAGCAATACAGCAAACGAGAGGTTGCTCGTAAGATTAATGAAAGCAAAAAACAAATAATAATAATAATTATAATTGCACTCAGTAATAATAAGATGATCTGCTTCAGGGAAGGTTTTGTCACACGAGCAAACCCCATCGGACAGAAGTGCACGGACCTTCGTCGGACAAAAGTTCGATGTCATATGACAAAAGTCAGTTCGATGTGCGGCAACTGATTCAAACGATGTGTAAAATATTTCACTGGACTGTCATATGACAAAATGTCTTGTGATACGAATGTTTTTGTCAAATTAGTGGACGACTCGCCTACCACGCTAATTTCACAGCAGACTAGACTGTCAGTGATGGTGAGATCGTGGTTCAAATCTTGGTCGGGTTTACTGAGGGTGGTTTCTCAAAAATAGTTTTCAACGCAAGTGTAGGTACACTTCCTATAAATATAACCTTCCTAATCCCTAAAATCATTAGCGTAAATAGTACATAAGCATATAGTATGAACGGGTAGTAAGACGCAGTGCTAAGAAAATCTAATCGATTGGCTGGTATTTAAATTCAGCCTATGCATTGGCCATATCTTTAGTGCTCTAAATTAAATAGTTTGAATTAAATATATTTTATTAAAACTATTTGTGATCATGCCCCTATGGGTGCTCCTCTGAGAAGAGGTTATTGATTGAGCGTGGCAAGGTGCTGATCACACAATTTAAAGCACTAATAAGTAACTCAATGTTCATTATTAATTTAATTGGAGGGATTAAAACAATTTAGGAATAAACCTATCAAATAAAGATCATAACCATATTAAATTTATTTGTCTTACAAATAGTATTTTTTTTAACAAGAAATTTAAAATAACTTGCTTTATACATTTCTCACCCGACTACCCCTGTGTAAATACGCCATCAGAGAATTGATAGTTTAATTTTCATAGAAAGGACCTTTTTAGGAATGGCATTGTGGAAAAAATGTATAGCATTTTATTATATTATTATTGTTCTTTTATAGGTACTGATAATATCCATCAAAAGTGAAAACTGTAGATCACATAGTTTTACGTATGAATACATGAAAGTAGAATGAGTAGCTTTTCTAGTTGCCGGATAAAGCTTTTATTATGGTAAAGAACTGTTGTAATAGCAAGACTAACAGAAGAGGTATCTAAATAATCCTAGAGATGCCGTTAATAGTCTTCAAAAGTTGGTTAGATATTACCAGGTAGCTCTGCTCTTCCACCGACAGATGGCAGTCTCAGCCTTCTTCTTGAAAAGAAACGTTTAAAGACACGATAAAAACAAAAAAACAAGGTGACCGAAACTGATGTTTTTTGTTTGTGTTGCTTTGTTAGTTTTTTTTATCATGGAAAGTGTGTTGCTGTTGATCGCGCTCTGGGAGAAGTCCAGCGAGACAACTTGGTCCAGCAGCCTCAAGAATATTCTGAGAGATCGCGCCAGAGTGGAAAGATTGTTGCCACAAGAATGGTGGACTTCGATGCTTGGATAGCAGCCGAGCTTTTAGGATGAATATATTTTAAGATTTCAAGAAGGTACCAAGGAAGCGGTTTTCAAACTGGGCTCCACCAATTTGAGAATATTCTTTATTGGTTTTTTTCACCCCACCATAAAATAATATCAGTATTAGGATTGCAAGTTTTCTCTAATCGGAATGAAGGGAATTTGTCAAAGGTGTAATGATATATTACGTTTGCTTTGTACTTTTGTGCCTGTATAATTTAACTCTACTGTACATAATATTAATGTACACAATTTTATGAGTTTTTATCTTTTTTTTCTGGTGCAATGGCTCCTTCGGTATAAAACGTTTGGGATTCCCTGTACTTGAGCATTAAGCATCCCTGCCCTATTTCATTCCGCTAGCCCTTAAGGTGTGTCATTAAATTCCAGGACATCCTCGACATATATTCAACAACGGTTGATGTCAACATGTGAAGAAAATTAAACCCTATGTTTCTAATGGAGCAATATTTTATTTATTTTGAATAAAAACGTGTGTTGATATAAAAACAACAAAATACAAATTTGAAAACAATTGAGTGAGTTAATGCGTGTCATATCTTCCGTAGAAGTTACTTCTCTGGTTATTTAACTATAGTTACCAACATTATTTGAGTATAAGTTTATCTACCGAATTAAGAACAAAAACGTCACTCGGATTCATGAATAATAACAAGGTTCACGATTTTAATAACCTAAAAAATATTTTTAAAATGAGCTATAATATGATGATCTAAAAATTCTGATACATAACTTCAAATATATGTTTAAAAAACCTAATAATATGTACAAAAACCCGTAATGAATGCACACACCTAAATCAAACACGCACTTTACAAATGGAAGCTAAAATATATAGTCTATTCATGCAGTGAAAAGCCTTTAACAACTGAGCTATTGCTCTGTTAAATATAATAATGATTGACAAATATCTGCTCCAGTAAAAACGAAACCCTCTCCAGGTTTATTTCCCTCTCACCAGGAATGTATATTTTATCTCCAGGTTTATTTCAGTCTCACCAGGAATGTATATTTTATCTCCAGGTTTATTTCAGTTTCACCAGGAATGTATATTTTATCTCCAGGTTTATTTCAGTCTCACCAGGAATGTATATTTTATCTCCAGGTTTATTTCAGTCTCACCAGGAATGCATATTTTATCTCCAGGTTTATTTCAGTTCTCACCAGGAATGTATATTTTATCTCCAGGTTTATTTCAGTCTCACCAGGAATGTATATTTTATCTCCAGGTTTATTTCAGTCTCGCCAGGAATGTATATTTTATCTCCAGGTTTATTTCAGTCTCACCAGGAATGTATATTTTATCTCCAGGTTTATTTCAGTCTCACCATGAATGTATATTTTACAACCAAACAAGAAATAGGATACAAAGTTCGTTGTCTACATTATATTCTCATTCCAACGACTTTGTGCTGAAAAAATTAATGTTTTAGTAATTATATATTTATCAGATATCTATCGTATTTAAAAAAATATACCTATTCAACCTAATTAACTAAAGTTGATTCAAAGATGACGCAGGCCAATAAATAAATGACCTAGGAATTGAATTTGACAGAATAATTAGCCAAAAATGACCTATAACAAAAGTTTCCACAACCAGGAGATCATGAACATAATTTATGTAGGCCTACTAATGAGCAGTCAGTGGTGTACTAAAAAAAATATAATTGTTCATCAAAATTCGAGATCTTGTCAAGAGTTAAAATAAATATATATATATTTAGCACCTTCGAGTTATACGCTTATGTACTAATTACGATAATGTTTTTAGGGACTATAAAAGTTGTATTTAAAGGAAATGTGCCCACATTTTAGTGGAGGAATAATGGAAAATCCTTTTAGAAAAAAAAACAACACCCTCAGTACACCCAATCAATCGAGATTCGGACCTCAGTCTCCTCGCCATTGGCAGTCTAGTCCACTGCGAGAATAGCGCGTTAGACCATGCGGCTATCGAAGCGGGTGGAATAAAAATTTACGGAAAACGTGTTTATAAATCGTCTGAATAAATTAGTAACCAAAAATGTTTCATTAATAAACGTCATATTATTATTCTTTGAGCCCGAACGGAGTATAGAGGAATTTATTCCTGTTCAGTTGTCTCGGTAAATTAGTTTATTGAGTGTTGACCGTGCGTGGGTTGATTCATACTATGAGGGAAGAAATACTACCTCCTTGGGTAGACTATTACTAGTAGTACAGTTGCCAGCACTGCGTTTCATTGAAGGACCGCTTGTAGCGGGCGTGGGAGGTTTGGGACAGCGTGGGTAGATGTGTACACTCCCTGGAAGATAAAACACGACCAGAATGATTTCCGACTCCTTTTTCCACGTAAATACGATTACAATTCTTCTAAATTCAATCTTCCTCGTTGTCAACATACTAGTGTAATTAGTATATATGCATTCAAACCGAACGGGTGTTAAAATTCAGTGCACACACACACAAAAAATAAGGTTCCTTCTTACGTCTATCAGACCATACGTATATCGGTGTGTTGGGAGGGTCAAACAAAGGTCTACAGACGTGGCAGACTAGTGCCTTACCAATTGGGCCATTGGGGGTCAAGTGGAGTAGAAATATTCATCCAATAAAAGCGACTTTCACTCTCCCACAGATGTTGAAATGATAGAAACAACTGCTCACATTGAAACCCACCACAGTGACACATTAACAATAGTTTGAAATACGAACCAACAGGTTTAAGGTGGTAGTTTAAGGAACTCGAGTTAAGGTCAGAGTTTTTTTACCGTTTTTATATCAAGAATATTTTTGTCTAAAATAAATAAAATATTTTCTTCACATACTGAAATCAACAGTTGTTGAATATCTAACATGGACATAGTGGCATTAAATGAGATACTTTTTAAATGAAGGAAAAAAGTTGTTATCAAATTCCAGGACACCCTTGACAGATATTTAACAACTGTTGATATTACCATGTGAAGAAAATTAATTTCTGTGTTTCTACCGGAGCAATATTTGAGTTATTTTGACCAAAATTTCATGTTCCCTATTCCTTAATACGATAGAAAAATCGAACATAAATTCCAAAACTCCAGATACCAATTGAACTAGTAATTGTACTGGGTTGAGCTGTCCTGCGATGGGAGAACAAACCTGGGAAGAGGAAAATACAAATGACAATACAATTTATTTTGTGACCCCTCCTACTATATTGAATCATTCGACTCATAAATATCCATTCTATATTCTCATATACCAATTAACTCAAACTCGTATCCTGTTTAAAAGGTTTTGTCAATATTTAACTTAAAAACAACATCTGAACAGCGATTTCTCAGCTACCTGACGGGATGCTTAAGGACGTTGTCTGCATATTAGGTAGCGGCATGTCAAGTTAATTTTTTTATTATTAGCACCACGTCTTACTACCCGTTCGGGTTATACCCACTTACGCTAATGTGTAATGGTAGGGTGATTGTGAGATGAAATTATCCGAACCACGGTGGAGGCCTAGCATTCCCCACATTCACAAGATGTCTTGTCAGAGGTGAAGGAAGGGTTTGGTAATCAGATAAAACTGTGCCGGTACCGAGGATTGAACCCCGGCCGCCAGCACAGAAGTCTGACACCTTACCCCTAGACCGCCAGGTCACCGTCAAGCTAAGATATCCCATATTAATTAATTTATGTTTTTATTCTGTAGGTTTTAAATATATAACATTAAAACAAAAACTACGCATTCTTAAATAATTCTAAAAATAGTCTTACATTGTCAAAATTGTTTTCTTGATCTTGAAGTAGTTTTTTTTTGCATACGAATTTGTTTTAAATCGTCTATAGGCTATAGGCTATTTGGTTTATTCACAAAAAAAAAATGTGCAGTAGGAATTTTCCAGCCAGAATGTAAACTAAAAAATTCCATGGAAACATAATTTAATCTGGAATAATTGGAAACAAAAGTATATAATTATGAAATGCAAGTCAATGCTAGCCGGGTGCCAATAGTAGAGTGAGTGTTTATACTCGTTAAGGGAAGTGGGGGAGTGCTATAATCAGGTAAAAAAGGGTCTCGTGGGTCAAACTGTTCATACCCCCTCCCCCTCTTTCTATTACATACACTGACGTCCAAGTGTATTGTTGCTTAGAGTACTTAAACAGGCTACGTCCAGCTAAAATGCAACCCACTATGCTAGACAGCTTTAAATTCACCAAGTAGGCATCGTAGTTAAAAATACACGTCTCGGTATAGTAATAAATGAAATTAGATTTAGAACATTAGAACATAAGACTGTCAGGTGTCAATGAATGATAGACTGACTATAGGCCTACATTTTAACCTGAAGCGATTGTGTATATAGGCGTAACCCTCACCTTGTTTGATTTTCCGGTGGCGGAAGGTCGGGGTTTAAATCTCTGCCTAATTTGCTGATTTATTTTTTTCCTAAATTTGTTTTCATTCTCTCTCCACACAAATAAAAATCTCAGAAAAACTATCGGCTACAATGATACAATAATACTTTATATAAGCTTAATTAGTTTGTAAGTCTTAGAATTTAAACTTGTGTTTAGAAGTACTGTATTTCTCATCCAAGTAAACATAACCTTATGATTAGAAAGAATACATTGATCATTCAAATTAGATACGATATAATCGGTTAGAAACGTGACCACTTTACTGATATGAGGTAGTAGCCAAGTTGATTAAATATTAATTACAAGCAGTTCTTACGAATGAATAACTGTTTGTGATCACTAACATTACTCTAATAAAAATATGTATTGGTGTACTTAGGGTGAGATTTTTACACTCTCTCACTTTCTCCGCGTAAATGTGGGTACACTTACTTAAATTCATCCTTCCTCTTTCAATAAGCTAGCGTACGTAATCAGACATGTGTTATAAGCCTGAAGGGTGACCTGGCGGTCTAGGGGTAAGATGTGAGACTTCTATGCTGGCGGCCGGGGTTCGATTCTCGGTCCCGGCAAAGATTTATCTGATTACCAAACCCTTCCTTCACCTCTGACAATCATTACACATTAGCGTAAGTGCGTATAACCCGAACGGATAGTAAGACGCGGTGCTAATAATAATAATAATAATAATAATAATATAAGCCTGAACGGATTGTAAGACGTGATGCTGAATATAACTATTAAACGTAAACAAGACGCGACTGACGTCTCTGTCTACGTGAACACAGATGCGGTTTATTGCAAACTAACCGTTTAATAATAATGGTGGGTTTTTTTTCTTACAAACGTGCCGTGGTCTCGTCTCAGTCAATTCTTCAAACCGTCTATTGTTTTCGAGTAACACCTGTACCAGGTAACAAAGAAAGGAAGAAACCCTTTCCCCGCCATATACAAAAAAAACACCCTCCCTCCGTCTCTCCTCTCTCCCTCCACGATCAGAGTGTGTAGTGACGTCACGAGACACCTGTTGCCATGACAACACGCCGTGCTCCGCTCCTGGAGCAAAGGGGAGTCTGCGCAGTAGAATATTAGATTAACTTCCTTCTTCTTCCACAGCCAAACCTCACCGACTCCAACAAACACTTCGGTTCACAACACAAACAATTCCATAGCTTAACGCCGTCGGGTGATTTCGTTTGTATTCTGGAACTCTGGTGATGGGGGGTAGATTATGAGGAGGGTGGATGTTTGAGCACCCCTTGCTTTTATTTTGGGAGACCCGCCTCCGTGGCGTAGTTGGCTAACGCGCTTGTCGTGTTGAGCTCGACTGCTGAGGACGGGGAGATCGAGGTTCGAATCTCGGTCGGGTGAACTGGGGGTGGTTTTTCCTAAATGGTTTTCTACTCTCCCTCCACGCAAATGTGGGTTCACTTCCTCTAATTCATCCTTCCCAATTCCTAATTCATTAGCGTAATTAGTAGCCTACTTAAAGCGTATAACCCGAACGGATAGTAAGATGCGGTGCTAATAATAATAATAATAATAATAATAATAATAATAATAATAATAATAATAATAATAATAATAATAATAATAATAATAATAATAATATTTTGGGAGGCTCTTAAATGCTTTCCTCTACTTTAAATTTATTCCATGCCTATACAACATTTTTGAGTATTATTTAATGCAAATTTTGTACCTACTTTTAATTTTTATGAAAGTAATTGGATTGTTACGTCTCTTATAACATATTTTCCCCCACTGCCACAACACCAAACAAGATTGTTAAAGAAAATTACGTTAAGATGATCATTTGTCCCCCACTTTCCGGGACACTCCCCAAAATAAGAGCAATATTCCAGAGTGTTTTTATCCCAGATTTTTTTAAATTTTTCAAATTAATTCGAAATAAATACAAATATTGCCATTAGTTGCTTTGGTAAAAAAAAAAGACTTAAGCATAACTCATATTTAATGTTAACGTTTTCAGAATTTATAAATCACAGTTGTATTAAGCATCGTTTTTTTCTCACTTTCTCAAACCAAGGTAACAATATCTGTTGTGTTTTATTTAGGATCTACGATACTGACATAGAAATTAACAATTGAAAACAAGACATTCTTACAATATTTCCTCGAACCCGCGGTGCAGTTTTCTTTTAAGCGGTGAAAGAGATCTTGTTCGATTTATTTTTTAGCAAAGGGAATCGACAAGGTGGGATGGACCTTCCTTTGAGGCCCGTGAGGGTAGCAGCAGACCTTTCGACTCTTCGGAGGAACACTTGTGGTCAAGCCATCAACCAAACTGGAGGTGTGATAGTTTCGTGCACTCAAAGGGTAAATATACTCCATTCACGGTAGAAATTACTCTCTGAAAGGTCTTTTTTACTACCAATATCCTACTATATATTAGATTTCTGGTAGGGAAAAAGACCTTTCAGAAAACAATTCCTACGATGAATGGACTTTATGTGGAATAGTCACTACAGATCAATTTTAATCAGCAATAATTATTCTTAAATGTTAACCATAATCAAAATGTTAAATAAATAAATAGTGTAAACCTTAATTATTAATTTCTGATCTTTATATTAAGTTAAAATCACTATAAACGTTGGTAGGGAATGTTAAGCTACCTGGCACCTGAACACAAAATTATTGACTATAAAAATCTGGCAAGAATTTGTCACAAACTTGGGAAACACGGCTGATCAGGTCATATACTGAACTGTTCAGGATCCGAACCAAGGAATTATGGTGCGGATACGACACGTTCCGTTAGAAAGTGAGATGTAAAATATGACAATAATGCTTATGTATTGTCCACCAAAGATCATAAGAGTTAAATTCATTTTCAAAGATCTAAATTTAAAAAAATACTTTGCTCATAGTTGGCTCATAATTTGCTCATAGCTAAGAAACAATTGGTTTTATAAAAATATATTTCAAATAAAAGATATTTATTTTTAGTAGTACTACAAATTTACAATGATAAAATATTTAGTATCTCAAATAGCTGTGAAGAAATGAGGGAAAATGTAAAATTTACCTCCTATAAAGTAGGCTACCCCGAAGTCTATTCCAAGAGAGAATGATAATTACCATTTTATTTATAATGATAAATGGTGTCTAGATATAATAATAATAATAATAATAATAATATTTAGCACCGCGTCTTACTACCCGTTCGGGTTATACGATTTTAAGTACTAATTACTCTAATGGATTAGGAATTGGGAAGGTTGAATTAGAGGAAGTGAACCCGCATTTGCTTGGAGGGAGAGTGGAAAACCATTTAGGAAAAACCACCCTCAGTTCACCCGACTGAGATTCGAACCTCGATCTCCCCGTCCTCAGCAGTCGAGCTCAACACGACAAGCGCGTTAGCCAACTATGCCGCCGAGGCGGGTGTCTAGATATAACATTTAATAAAAATCGTTACAGCGAATTTCGAGAAATTTGATTTAATCTCTTTTTGCCCTTGAGCAAACTACCCTTAAATTTAAAGTTGGACATCTAATTCCCAAAACCCTTCAGGAGGACCTTATGAACACCTCAGGGACTAAGTTTTTGCTGAATCGGTGAAATAGTTTCGTCTCTAGCCCGAGGTAAAGACAGACATTGCGGAAACAACTTTTTTTTTGTTTCAGTAGGTCACGAAACGTCGACATTTATCAAAATCTAGAGTTCAATTTCTTTTTTGGGTGATCACAATACTTTCTCTCCAAGGTGAAGAAAGAAAGTAAAAATGTTGAATCTTCTTTTTTTGGGTGATCACAATACTTTTTCTCCAAGATGAAGAAAGAAAGTAAAATGTTGAATCTTCTTTTTGGGGTGATCACAATACTTTCTCTTCAAGGTGAAGAATAGAAAGTAAAATGTTGAATCTTCTTTTTTGGGTGATCACAATACTTTCTCTTCAAGGTGAAGAAAGAAAGTAAAATGTTGAATCTTATTTTTTGGGTGATCACAATACTTTCTCTCCAAGGTGAAGAAAGAAAGTAAAATGTTTAATCTTATTATTTGGGTGATCACAATACTTTCTCTCAAAGTTGAAGAAAGAAAGTAAAATGTTGAATCTTCTTTTTTAGGTGATTACAATACTTTCTCTCCAAGGTGAAGAAAGAACATAAAATGTTGAATCTTCTTTTTTTGGGATCACAATACTTTCTCTCCAAGGTGAAGAAAGAAAGTAAAATGTTGAATCTTCTTTTTTGGGGGATCACAATACTTTCTCTCCAAGGTGAAGAAAGAAAGTAAAATGTTGAATCTTCTTTTTTGGAGGGTGATCACAATATTTTCTCTCCAAGGTGAAGATAAGAAAGTAAAATGTTGAATCTTCTTTTTTGGGTGATCACAATACTTTCTCTCCAAGGTGAAGAAAGAAAGTAAAATGTTGAATCTCCTTTTTTGGAGGGTGATCACAATACTTTCTCTCCAAGGTGAAGAAAGAAAGTAAAATGTTGAATCTTCTTTTTTGGGTAATCACAATACTTTCCCTCCAAGGTTAAGAAAGAAAGTAAAATGTTGAATCTTCTTTTTTGGAGGGTGATCACAATACTTTTTCTCCAAGGTGAAGAAAGAAAGTAAAATGTTGAATCTTCTTTTTTTGGGTGATCACAATACTTTCTTTCAAAGGTGAAGAAAGAAAGTAAAATGTTGAATCTTCTTTTTTGGAGGGTGATCACAATACTTTCTCTCCAAGGTGAAGAAAGAAAGTAAAATGTTGAATCTTCTTTTTTGGGTGATCACAATACTTTCTCTCCAAGGTGAAGAAAGAAAGTAAAATGTTGAATCTTCTTTTTTGGAGGGTGATCACAATATTTTCTCTCCAAGGTGAAGAAAGAAAGTAAAATGTTGAATCTTCTTTTTTGGGTGATCACAATACTTTCTCTCCAAGGTGAAGAAAGAAAGTAAAATGTTGAATCTTCTTTTTTGGAGTGTGATCATAATATTTTCTCTCCAAGGTGAAGAAAGAAAGTAAAATATAGAATCTTGACAAACAAAAAATAGTAGTATTATCTTCATCAATACCGTAATGTTCGTTTGGAATTCCCTTCCGCATAAGTGTTTGTATAGTTTGAAGTTCCTTTGCTCTTGCCTCGTCATATTACTTCTTTTTTTTTCAATCTTCATATTGACGTTTAAGATCAATCCGGTAGATAGCACGTCAGTCCTGTCATTAGTCACCGATACAACATGTGTCCAGCGCACGATATTCAAACATCACCATCCATCACCTCACAAAATGGAGAGGTTTTTAGTTCAGACACTCATCAACGCGAGCGCTCAGATCGTATCTCATCTGACGTCATCTTTGAACAGAACTATCGGCTGCAAGCGCGCTTAAAGATCTTCGAATTCGCTAGCAATCACAGGAAGAATTTATTTCTAACCAGCAAATAATAAATATGCAATTTATCAGTCTATTATCTTGGCTAACGACGTTATCTACTTGGTGGATTAGAAAATAGTTTGAATCTTAAGTTTACGTAGCTTATCCCTCTAACTTCTGAGCACCTTCACGCTTAGACGTTAATGTACGAAATATTATTAGTGGGAAGAAAATGAGCAATTCATCCAACGATGTCTCTTAATTTTTTATCTTTCGATAAAATTTCTCCTCTTCCTCTGAAGAGTATAAACACCCAGATACTTGTACCTGGACAACGTCTACTTCGATCCACTTCGGTGGCTGCATGTTCTAAGGCACTACTCTCGCATTAGACTAGACTGCCATATACGGGGAGATTGGGGTTCGAATCTCTGTCGGGTATACCGAGGGTGGTATTTACTGCTTTCCCTCCACGCCAATGCGGGTACACTTTATCTAAATATGACCTTAATAATCCCTAACACTATTAGCGTAATTTGTACATAGTTAATTATATAACCCGAACTGGTAATAAGATGCGGTACTAAAAAAAACTACAAGTAGTTTATTAATAAGCTAAAGTGTTCAATATGGACGCTTTTAAAGATCGAGACTGTCTAAAAAGAGGACATTATAATATATAGCCAAGTTTCAGTGCGAGAAGTGTAAATACAAAACACACATTCAAACCGAGAAGATGTAAAGATAGATAGATGACTGTAATCTCATGAGTGATGCATGTATGTATGTATGACCAGCCGAGAGAACGAGTCGCTTGTCTTTTCTTCTTTTCGGGCAATGCGCATTCTTCAGATGACGACGTAGAGGCTTTAGATACGAGAGGACCTCTGGACGAGAAGGAATGCGCTCAAAAGACTTCTTTATCTCTCTCTCTCTCTCTTCACGTCTGTCAGAATCATTCTATTATTCCTTTTCTTCTTTTGCATTCTGAGACGTACACAAATAAAGCCAAGTCTTAGATACATCTGAACCGTAGTGCCCGTATTCCGTAAGAAGAGATCGACTCCACAGGGTCTCGATCCGTAAGTCCTTAGTCCAAACCTCTCCATGAGTTGTTTTTATCATTGCTTCTTTTTACCCGTTCAAATTAAACTCAAATGTACAAACTACGTTCATAGACTAGGAATGAGTAAGGTTTTTTTTAAATTGTATTTGAATTTACGTTTAGGAAAAATGTAAAACAATTATGGAAAAAAAACCTTCAACACACCGATCAGAATTCGAACCCTGATCTCCCCATCATCACCGGCAGTCTAGTCTATTGGGAGAGTGATGCCTTAGACCATACGGCCACTGAAGCGTGTCCGTAGAAGGTGGATCAACTTTTAGCTTTGAAGGGGGCTACCTAAGGGGCTGAGACATTGCCAATAAGATTTCGCGCTAAGGTGCGGCAGAATAGAAGAATAAATTCACTTTTGAGTCTTATCTTCCTTATCGAACCGAGTACCTGCTAGAGGAGAGGAAATACCCCCACTATTATTACTCCCTCCCCCCCCCTGGCGAGTGTCACTCTTTTGGTCGATTGGTTTTTCTGTATTCTGAAATACAAACAAAGCAGAGACCGATCGGTCGCCTCTACCTGTAGTTTTAGGCTCACAAAGGGTTTGAATAAATGCTACAGTAGCCCCATGGCTTCTTTGGTGCTGACTGACAGCTCACAGCTGACTTCTGACAGTCAACATTAAGGTATGTACCTACATTTTGACTATCAGAAGTGACAGCTGCTAAACACACGTTTTTGCAGATCATATGGTTCGGCGTAGGGATACATAATTTGATCTGGTAACTTTTCAAAGCTTTTAGCTGTCAGCTGTGAGCTGTCAGTCAGCACCAAAGAAGCCACGGGGCTCCTGTACATTGAATAAGCTTGGTTCCTATGTATAATAATAAAATTAAGTGTTTGTCTGTGTTTGTTTGTTTATGGGCGAAGCCCAGTCAAATCTACGGCACGCAGAGATCTGAAATTTTTAACATAGGTGGACGGAAGGGGGTCCGAATGCACCCCGAAGCCAGATTTTTAAATTTATAATTAGCTTCTTAGTTGGCCTGTTTTTAACAAATTTTTGAAGAATCACGGGCAACAACGTGTGGAATTGCTAGTTTCAAATATACACTAGGCCTACTTAGAAAACTGATTTATTTTTTCCAGTAAATTGAAACAGTTTTAAATCTGCGTTTAGTGAAAGAATAATTATTTTATGCCCATTGCTTATTGCTATGTTGTTTGAAAAAAATTGGGTTAATTATATTATATAATGATTCTCTAGATGTTATGTTTTTGTTTTTTTAAATCCAACCATGTTCAAAAATGCGTTTTTAGTTAATTTTAAAAATATATGGATAAAAAAAATTAATTATTTAATTCAATATCAATTTAGAAAAGTGTCCATAATGTCATAATAAAAAAGTCAAAAAGATATCATTATTGGTTCAGCTAGAATTTCGGTTGCAAAACAGTCATTTTTACTGTGTACTAGTAGCTATGCGACTGCACCTTCCTTCAACAGTACATGAGTTTGGTGTTTACTGGAACAAACACAAAACTATTTTCTATATCCTTATACTTATAAAGATTTGTAGACATAGTTTAAAAGTTAACAATTTCCACTCTGAAAATCCTAAAAACCCACATATTTTGGTTTAGGCCTAGTCATTAAAGCTAAATGTCCAGGAAACGAAAGGTAACTAACTGGTATTGGAGCGTAGAATGAGTATTTTTGAATGAAATTATAGCATTTAATATAAGGGAAGGGTGTGGGTCACCACACAAATGTTAATGTTATTTGTATTTTCCTCCTCGCCTGTTTGTTCTCCAAATCGCGGAGAGCCCCGTCTAGGAACGTTATAAAGCCACTTGTTTTTCTGAAAATTGGGAAATATTTTCTTGACTATTCTAGTGCCATAAATAGAGCCTACTAGTGTTACCGATGACTACGGATAACCAATCACAACTAACCAACAAATGAACGCCGACGTGCCAATCGAAATTAAACGATCGTCATTTTCTAAACCTATTGTTACCCACGTCTATTTCCTTTAAACCCGCCTCGGTGGCGTAGTTGGTTAACGCGCTTGTCGTGTTGGAGCTCGACTGCTGAGGACAGGGAGATCGAGGTTCGAATCTCGGTCGGGTGAACTGGGGGTGGTTTTTCCTAAATGGTTTTCTACTCTCCCTCCACGCAAATGCGGGTTCACTTCCTCTAATTCAACCTTCCCAATTCCCAATCCATTAGAGTAGTTAGTACTTAAAGCGTATAACCCGAACGGGTAGTAAGACGCGGTGCTAAATATTATTATTATTTCCTTTAATAGCGATTCTTAGAAAATTTTACCTAATACATAAAAATAAAAAGTATATTTATGAAAATGTTGGTTTGTTTTAACGAGTTAGATTAAATTGTTTTACCTCCACGAATTTGTTTGTACTGAGTTATAATACTGTTCCATTGGTTGACCCGTTATCACGTGATTAAGGACAAGGGGAAGAGTATATAAAACTGGAATTCATAAGTTATTATTATTATTATTAGCACCGTGTCTTACTAAACGTTCGGGTTATACGCACTTACGGTAATGTGTAATGGGAGGGTGATTGTGAGATGAAATGGAGGACCTACAGTTTAACGTGGGATCCAAACCACGGTGGAGGCCTGGCATTCCTCACATTCACAAGATGTCTTGTCAGAGGTGAAGGAAGGGTTTGGTAATCAGATAAATCTGTGCTGGGACCGAGAATTGAACCCCGGCCACCAGCATAGAAGTCTGACACCTTACCCCTAGACCACCAGGTCACCAATTCATAAGTAATTGAGGAATGTAAGTATACGAAGCTTACAGAATATGTAGACGAGGCTTAATACGGACTGAAGGTAAAGAGTACTGGAGGAAAATAACGAAGCGTCACTCATCTTTGGGGTTATTCTGACAGCCAGAATCAAGTTCAAATGTAGGAATCATAAGTAGATTATGAACACTAGAGCACTACACCATCCTTCACTCCGTGGATCAGGCTGTTATCAGCCTAATTCCATGTCCAGAGGAGTCAAATTCGAATCTAACTGGGGGATAAAAACAAATTACATTCGTGTCTCGTTGCTTAGAAAGATTTATATCAGTTAAACTTATCGTGATATAATAAGTGAATTACTCATCGATAAAAGTTGTAATCAGGCACTATGGTTCAGTTGGTCGTGCGTTTACTCACAAAATAAAGGGTTGCGGGTTTGTTTCCCTTCATGGCATATTTTCTTTGATTAAACTGAAGATTCCCATTTCACAGTCATGAATAATTATTATTATTGGCACCGTGTCTTACTACCCGTTCGGGTTATACGCACTTACACTAATGTGTAATGTAGGGTTTTTGTGGGATGAAATGGAGGACCTACAGCTTAACGTGGGATCCGAACCACGGTGGAGGCCTGGCATTCCACACATTCACAAGTCGGGATTAATACACGTCTTGTCAGAGGTGAAGGAAGGGTTTGGTAATCAGGTAAATCCATGCTGGGACCTAGGATTGTACCCCGGACACCCAGCACAGAAGTTTGACACCTTACTCCTAGACCTCCAGGTCACCTTATAATGAATTTAAGAAAAAAGGACAGGTTGTTTTCTACGTTATAAAATTAAGTTAAGGCGTGAGGAAGGGAGCATTATAGAGGTAATCTACTTGCACTTGCCTGGAGAGAGATTGGGAAACCATTCAGGTGAAACGACCCTCAGTAGTCTCAACAAGGGTTCGAACTCCGATCTTTTCATTTTCATCAAGCCAGTCTAACACCAGATTGATGACTTTTAGATCATTCGGACACTGAAATGGGACATTTTATCAATTATTAATTTATAATTTTTAATTTTATAGTTTATATATTTTGACTAGACTGGTTTTATGAATCTTATACATATTATTTTTAATATTATTATTGTTAAACAATCATTTCTTACTTGTTTATATAACCAAACAATTTAAGTCTTATTTTATTTAATATAACATACGACATGCTCAAGTCCTACATTTTCCCATTTAATATTAAAATATTTAAGGAGTTGTATTTATAATAAATCTTTTACACTCCTGACTTTATGGATGTCCCAAGACCAGATATGTCTGGGAGTTTGGTGCCCTCTCTTGCTCCTTTTTACCCCGTTCTTTTTCTTAATAAAGACTTGGGGGTACGAAAACCTAACGAGGAACCTTAATTGGATTTTACCTTCCATATTCTTATCTCTGGACATTTTCTAGGATTTTCTTGACTTTTACCAAATACCCACCGCCACCCTTTGACTCTGAAACTTGTGTAGATTATGTAACAAAACACAATATATTTGAACTCTATTTTCTCCCCCC
>CABEEJ010002634.1:65235-105192 GCA_901482245.1 Timema douglasi | reverse complement strand
TTGATTTCTGGTATGGAGGGGTCAGGAGCATGTTTACTGCTGGTATAGAGGAGTCAGGAGCATGTTGACTGCTGGTCTGGAGGAGTTAGGTGCAATAAATGCAGGTCGATAAATCACTCGCAAGGAGGTTAGGTGACTGACTGAGAATCAAAACTAACATTACACCTACCCCCCATGCCCTGCCACCCAACCTAGGTTTCGGCCTGAGCCTAGCTCATAGATTGTACCGTCTCGGCCCGGCAACTAGTATAGTCCCTGCACCAATGTAGTTGACAGGGGTACGTCACATCGAACAACATTAAAAATGTATTTACTTTGTTGATGTATTCTAATGCACTAATTTGAAATAAGAAAGTACTCTGTTTGGCATGGATGTAAATATTAATTTAAGAAATAAACAATCTTCTTACAAATTACTTTCTTTAATAATACTTATAATTTCCCAGATAATAACAAAAAATATTTATTCTTGGGTCATTTTGGCGCCCCAGTAATAGTTTGTGTGTGAGGTTGCACACGTAGCACACGCCTTAAACCGGCCCTGCCTGTAAATCTGTTAAGGTACACGATCACCATATGGAGGGTCCCACAACCAGGGAGTCAAACCGGAACACGAACCGAAACCCTAAAAACACAATTCTGAAGAACCAGAATAGGAATTGGAACCGTTAAATAATCTTAGGTTCATAAAGGTTCTAAAATGTTCTTAAAGGTTCCTAGTTTTACAGAATTGTATATAATTTTGACATCTTACACCCTTTTTTAACTTTCTCGCTATCTTATAGGTAGAGAAAGTATTGTGATAGTCAAAAAAATCGAACTCAAAACTTTGATGAATCTCGACGTTTTATGATCCGCCAGAATCCAAAAGAGTGTTTTTTTAATTTCCGGCTGTCTGTCTGTCTGAACCTCCAACTAGAGCCTAAACTATTTTACCAATCAGGCTAAAGCTAGAGTTGTCATAGGGTTGCTCCGAGGGGTTTTTGGAATTGGCTATCTAACCCTAAAATTAAGGGTAGTTTACTGAAGGGTAAAACGAGAAAAAGTCGATTTTCTCAAAATCGGTTCAAACGATGTTGATTAAATTTAATTTCTAAACATTTATAAATATTCCAAACAAAATGGCTGCTCTCTATATTTCGGCAAACTGACTTTAAGTGCTCCGGTCTGATGCGTAAATTACCATTCTTTATCATATCTCCGAAACTATTTTATGGTATTTTATAGAAGCTGAAATTTCTGTATCTCTGCAACTATTTGAGATACTAACTTATCATTACACATATGTAGATCTATTTATAATACAAATATTGTATTCGAAGCATATTTATATAAAACCAATAACGTTCATGCTATACGCCAATATTTATATTTTTTTAACATTTCGAACACGAAAGGTAAATTATTGCGACCTTATAAAAAATCTAACCTCAAGTGTTAATGAATGTCGACCTCTCATGACTCCCCTCCCTCAAACCCTAAAAAGTGGTCTTTGCAATGCCATCTGTCTGTGTGTCTGTTTAAACCTAAAATTAAGAGTAGTTTAATAAAGGACGAAAAGAGAAAAAGTCAACTGTCTCAAAATCGGCTCTATCGATTTTGATTAAAATTATAATTAAATTGGCTATTTTAATTTTTCCATGTAAATGACTTTTAGGGTACTTTACAGAAGCTGAATCTTTGTATCTCCGCAACTTATTGAGATACTAAATAACTTTTCATTACAAAATTGTAGTACTATTATATATTAAAAAAAAAGGCTTGTGTTAGAAATATATTTACATAAAACCAACATTTTTGAGATATTGCCATATATATTAATCTAATTTTGAGAGCTTTAGTTGTAAAGAGATACTACTTATGTTTTAACGCAATAATTCTCCAATGCCATAGTGTAATTAAATATAAGTATGTCTCTAAAATTTTATGTTATTTTTCCTTAAATCTCTCAGGAGTAATGTTTGACCAACAATGATCTATATCCATTTTAGCCTAAATAGTTAATATTTACATTTTGTATTGGTCAACATTTAGAAATGAGGAATTTAAGAGCAATTTGATTATATGATGATGTGCAACACCTCACAAAATGTCGAAAATTTTAACAGGAAGTCAAAATTTTAATACGAAGTGTTGATCCTTGTGGAGTAAATATTTTTTTTATTGGTCCATACATACAAATGAGGACATTAATTCTTTAAAAATAGAATTATAAAATTTAAAACCAGAACTAATATTTTTACATAAATATAGTGCTATTTATATTTGGGTATGCTAGTGTATATTATTTCATTTCACATATATTACGAGTTTTGAGTAAATATCTCAATTTTTAAACATTTGAGCGAGAAAGTCCGTGCGGAGTTCAGTACCATTTTTCTTTCCTTTCCTAAGCTTAGTTTAATTTTGAAATGTTGTGTTTCCCCCTTTTTCAGTAAATTCTGAAAGAGCTTGATGTATTTTAGTTTATTACTTTGTTTGAAACCTCTTTTATAAGGTGATTAGAAAAGAGTTAATGAGCCCTTAGCAATACACACTAATGTTAGATCACAGAGGAATGTTGTGACTGTCCCATTGTTTGTTGTTTTCTCGCTTAAATGTTTAAGTTCTGCTTTGCTATAAGGGAGATAATATCCCATTCTTCAGAAGTTGAAATACATAAAGTAAGAAATCATCTCTTTTGAACACACAGTCTAAGCCTATTGTACTTGGTACTTTCTGGAGGTGAAAACTGATAGTCTGTTTGTTGGTTGAACAGCTTATATTAGCGATAAAAGTAGTTGGAGGGGGGCAAAATGCAAACTTTAAATTCTTTCACTCAAGTTTGAATTAGGAAGTAGCTCAGTGAATGTGTTCCTTGTGTACAGTGTGAAGGTGATTATTTTTGTTGTTAGTAAGTGATTTAAATAATATTATTGATGGGATACTTTTAAAAAAATCGGTTCGAAAATTTTTTGATTATGAGATTGACGGTGACTAATTCAAATTTGAAGGATGTACTATTGTTACTAAGGTGCGTTATCATATATTTTTTTAAATTTAGCAATACCTTTGATTCAAAGGATTATTTCCAAAGTGGTTCTCCGCTCTCCTTCCACGCAAATGTAGTTACATTTCATCTAAATATAACATTATAACCTTCCTCATTTATTTAAAGTCCATTATCGAAACTAGTAGCCTACATTGACGTAGCCCAAATTGATATAAAGACGCCGTGTTTAAATTTAAAAAAAAATTAATGATTTGTAACCAGAACCGGAACAATATCAAGAACAGAAAATAACCGAAAACTTTATTGTGTTCTAACCGGAACCAGAACCTTTAAAATGTTTGTTTGGAGAACCGTAACCGGAAAAATCTCAGTTAGACTCCCTGCCCACACTTAGAAAAGCCACTAGATCTAATTTCACTTGTTCATACGTCAAGTCATGTTATCTACTGCAGTCACTTTCGATAGCTATTATCAATACAAATAAAATAATTATGTATTAAAATATTAAAATACCATCAATATTGATTGTAAACAATACATGTTCGTGTTTTATCAAAGGCTTACTCGCCTTAGTGGCGTAGTTGGTTAACGCGCTAGTTTCGTGTTGAGCCAAACTGCCAAGGACGGGGAGACCGCGGTTCGAATTTCGGTCGGGTGAATTGGGAAGGGTTTTCCTTAAATGGTTTTACAATCCCCCTGCAAGCACAAGGGTTCACTTCCTCTAAATTCAACCTTCCCAATTCCTAATCCATTAGCGTAATTAGTACTTAAGCTTTTAACTCGGACGGGTAGTAAGACGCGGTTCTAAATAAATAAATAAAAAGCTTTTGCTTGAAAAATTGGACTGTGTTTGCTCGTTTGTAAGTTGTAAGTTCAAAACGTTGTGGTGACGTGATCACCCCCCCCCCCTCTTCTCACCCAACGTAGGTAAGGGGAGGGGGATTTCAATCCTTACTCTGGAAAATAAATCTGTGCCAAAAGGAGTTAGGAGTGAATTGGAATTATAATTGTGTCGCTATAAATTTCAACATTCGTTGAGGTGGGGTGGAGATATAAGGGGATATAAGGGTATGTTCACTTATATCTACACCCCCTCTGACCCCATAATCCACTTGAGCAACCCCTAATAAAACATTGAGAGGGTTAAATCACCTGTGCTACATGGCTACTACTCCAAATATGAATTAAAGTAGAAGTAAAAACCTTTAAGAATTTTCGCAGTGAAAACCCAAAGTAAAAGAATATACTGCGTTTAATCTTAGATTAAGACCAAATAATAGCTGTTCCAGTTATCTCTAGCCATTGAGATAAAAACACTAAGTAACACTACGGCAGCCCTCTTAGGCCCTTTTACCATTGATACACAACCTTGTCCAGTCTGATCCAGTCACAGTCATTCTCAAGTGTCTGACCTCTGACACGCGGACAAGGTCACACTGACTCTACAGTATCTGACCTCTGACACGCGGACAAGGTCACAGTCACTCTCAAGTGTCTGACCTCTGATCACGGACAAGGTCACAGTCACTCTCAAGTGTATGACCTCTGATATTACAGACAAGGTCACAGTCACTCTCAAGTATCTGACCTCTGACACGCGGACAAGGTCACAGTCACTCTCAAGTGTTTGACCTCTGACACGCGGACAAGGTCACAGTCACTTTCAAGTGTCTGACCTCTGACACGCGGACAAGGTCACAGTCACTCTCAAGTGTCTGACCTCTGACACGTGTACAAGGTCACAGTCACTCTCAAGTATCTGACCTCTGACACGCGGAAAAGGTCACTCTCAAGTGTCTGACCTCTGACACGCGTACAAGGTCACAGTCACTCTCAAGTGTCTGACCTCTGATATTACAGACAAGGTCACAGTCACTCTCAAGTGTCTGACCTCTGACACACGGACAAGGTCACAGTCACTCTCAAGTGCCTGACCTCTGACACACGGACAAGGTCACAGTCACCTTCAAGTGTCTGACCTTTGATATTACAGACAAGGTCACAGATTATAAGGTATCATTATTAAGAATAAAGTCGCTTTATAAACCTGACATAAGCTAATCTGTATTTACAATGTGCTATTCGGAAATTTAAATCAGATATGGCTTGTTATATTCAGAGCCGAGAAGGTGCTTTAGGTTAATAGCTACACAAGGTCCTGTTAAAATATATAAATTTGTGTGTGTGGACAAAGTCTTTGTTTGATCAACAAATTAAGATAGTTGAATTCGCTTGTGTTAGGTTAGGCTAAGTTCGGTTAATTTGATAAAGATCAAATAAATTTTATTTTAAATAAATATCAAGTTTTGTATTTGTATTTATTTGACGACTGAAAACTATGTTTCATAACTTCGCAAATTCCAGTCGGGTTCGAAAACGCTAAGTGTAGGTTTATCACGTTAGTTCCCTTTAACCAAGATATCAATGTTCCTCTTTCTGACCACAGAGTTTCCTGAAGTTCCCATAATCTATCACCACTTCCCGCTGATAAAATTATGTTGAAGGTTTCCCTGTGGTCTAAGATCTCACTAGAGCAACTAATGAGCTGGAATGTCAGTTTATTCCTCAATAACTCTCCTGATCTTACTTCACTGACAATGTAAGTACAGCTTGGTTTTATGGCAGAGAATATTATAAGTACCAATGGTTTGATGACTGAGAGCTCTTGGCTGTTTCCACCATGGTGTGGTTTATAAGATAGTCATAGTGTAATCAGTCAAGGTAAGACTGCTACCTTGCTTGGTTCCACATTGGTGTAGCTTAATAGATAGGGTCAAAATTTAATCAGTCAAGGAAAGAATGCTACCTTTCTTGGTTCCACTATGGTGTAGCATCTAAAATATGGTCATAGTGTAATCAGTCAAGGTAAGACTACTAACTTGCTTGGTTCTACTATGGTGTAGCTTATAAGATATCGTCATAGTGTAATTGGTCAAGGTAAGACTACTACCTTGCTTTGTTCTACTATGGTGTAGCTTATGAGATATGGCCATAGTGTAATCAGTCAAGGTAAGACTACTACCTTGCTTGGTTCTACTATGGTGTAGCTTATAAGATATCGTCATAGTGTAATTAGTCAAGGTAAGACTACTACCTTGCTTTGTTCTACTATGGTGTAGCGTATAAGATATGGTCTTAGTGTAATTAGTCAAGGTAATACTGTTGTTACCTTGATATGCTTCACGCAATCAATATAGCTGGGGTAAATCTGAACATTTGTGAAAAGTCTACGTATTATTTATCTTTGATTTGTGTGGGATAGTCTTCTATGCTGTGGAAGTACGATGATATTAATATGTAAGATAGACCTCCCCGCTTTCCACGCCGAACTGCCTGGTGGGTAATAAACTCCCAGAAGCCCCCGACCATGGTTGAGGTAACAGACAATGTTGATAAATATCAACCTTAATCCATTATTTCCGTATGAAAGTTTTCCTTAAATTAACAAATAATAAACCCACAACGGTGGTCGCATGTCCTAATGCGCTATTTTTGCACTAGATTAGACTGCCGATGACTGGGAGATCGAGGTACGATGCTAATCTTGTGTATCGAGGGCAGTTTTTACTACATGGTTTTCTACCTTGTCTCACCACGCAATTGTGGGTACATTTCCTCTAAATTAATCCTCCCTCAACTCTAACCCCCTATCATAATAAGTACATAAGCGTATTAGAAGAATTATTAAAAGACGCGGTGCTAAAATAATCATAGATTCAGATTATTATAGAGAGTTTGTGGGTCGACTGTTCACGTTGTTTTATATTCCTTAATTTGGTTCTCTTTTTTACAGATACTATCCAGCCGTTAATAGAATTACTGATTCTATCATTCTTCAAGAGCTGCTCTTACGAAATATTGACAAATTAGAGAAAGGCTGAGAATTGTTTAAATTACTGAAAAACTTCCACAGCTAAGACTTTAACAAAATGTTCAATCAGGAATCCAAGATATGGACCCAGTTATGAAACCAAAGTTATTAGAAAATTATTTATAGATATGCAGAGACTGGTATTGAACCTAGAACCTTCAGGTACATGAACTAATTAGCTTCTTGGGATTTCTCATCTATTAACCAAAACAGAACGTCATAACGTCGTCATCAATATGGTTTGGTAATGTTGGTCCTCAATAGATAATATGAAAAGCCAGATGCATAAAAACTTGTGGGTAACTGACATCTATCGTTGATTATTAACATAAAGCGAGAACATAACTTTTCAAACATTATTACAACGAAAATTGATGTATTCATCATAAACTAAACTCAAGCTTCTGGAAATATATATATATATATATATTTTCACCATATTCTTACGCCATGATCTCTCATAGTACATGTATTTTAATATAAAAACTAAAAAGAGGTAAAAAATTGTAAGAAACAAAGATTTGAATACTATATCATCAAACCCTTTTCGAACAAAACATCGAGTATGGAAAATAGACGCATTACAAGTGAACATTATTTTTAAATAATTCCATGCTTTTAAAAATAGCGAAATTAACCATGAAAATGTTGAACATTTAGTACTAAAAATATATTTTTATTACGAGGAACGAATTTGAGTTCTAAAGTGACATAGGGGGACGTACAGAAGGGAAGTTGAAATGCCCGGAGGACATTGTTGAGTAAGGAATGACCTATTTTTAGGTACACTTATTTCCTACTTTTATCTTCGTACGCTAAACAAAGCTCCTTAGTCTTATTTGAACGTAAAATTTAGCAACTTCACAAACAGTCTCGTCATGAAGATTAGTTTCAAAGTTTACATTTCACTTGTATTGAATATTAACTATTTGTACTGTATTTTAGGACACAAAGATTTAACAAAATTACAAATTGAAGCAAGCACAAGTGAAATGTACAACGCAACTGAAGTATATAACACAAGTGAAGTATTCAACACAAGTGAAGTATTCAACAGAAGTGAAGTATTAAACGCAAGTGAGGTATTCAACACAAGTGAAGTAAAGTGTTATCCATTTCTAATGGACGAGGAGTTTATTAAATGTGCAGAATCCAAGTTAGGGTCGAGTGGTCAGACAATTAACGAAACAGGAGCAGCTTCTTGTTGCTTGTATGAGTTCGTAGACAGAATAAACAAGAATTATGATGAGTTCATTGTAGACTACCTCCGAGCAGACAATGTCAGTATAACGTGCAATATCACACAAGACTACTTCACAGCTCCTCTGGCCTTCAACCGGACCAACAGTTGCGCCCATGAAGACTCGTCAGGAGGGGTCATGGTTTGTAACTCTACCTGTGTACAAGAGTATCTTCGTAGTGGAATAAATATCGGCAGTTCATTTTATAATGACTGTTTCATGGAGCTAAAATCTGGTTTAAGGCCATACCGACTCGTGGCTGTAGGATTCGTTATATTATTAATCTTTTTTGGAGTTGTATTGAACGTTTCTGTTCTGATTGTTTACTGCAAGCAACGGTCTCTATGGAAGCCGCTCAACTTGTACCTGGTTAGCACACTACTAGCCGACACCTTAGTGTTGATAATCATACAGCCGATGTATCTAAAGTACATAGTTTCAGATGGATGGGTTCTGGGTGATTTGGCATGTAAGGTATACCTTTCAAATGTAGTGATGCTTTTCTTTGTTATTTTATATCTGACGACTGCGCTCAGCGTGGAAAGATATCACCTGATAGCCAATTGCTTACAAAGTTTCACAGCAGACGCAGATAACACCAAAAGACGTGTGATAGCAGTGAATCTTTGTGTGTGGATTTTCGCATTTTTATTTTCTGTTCCGTGTTACATCAAAGCTCATGTCAGTGAAGATAATGTTTGTGTTTATCTAGATAATACATCAGAGTTTAATTGGTCCGTTTACGTACGCATAGGAGCTCAAGTATTTTTCGGGTTTGTTTTACCATTTTCAATGATTCTTATATTTTACATCCTGACTTTTTTCAAAATCAGAAAGAGAATAGTTAATACAGAATCTAGAAGCAACACTGACGAAATTAAATCAAGAGAAAAAACCGCCAAAGCTTTCCTTGTAATAATTGCAATCTATTTACTTTGTCATCTTCCTATGAATATTCTTTTATTCAAGATAATAACTGACACCTATTTTACGCCCTGGCAGAAATTTTTTGATGCTGAAGTACTTTGGCTTGTGTTGAAACAGGAGCAGCTTCTTGTTGCTTGTATGAGTTCGTAGACAGAATAAACAAGAATTATGATGAGTTCATTGTAGACTACCTCCGAGCAGACAATGTCAGTATAACGTGCAATATCACACAAGACTACTTCACAGCTCCTCTGGCCTTCAACCGGACCAACAGTTGCGCCCATGAAGACTCGTCAGGAGGGGTCATGGTTTGTAACTCTACCTGTGTACAAGAGTATCTTCGTAGTGGAATAAATATCGGCAGTTCATTTTATAATGACTGTTTCATGGAGCTAAAATCTGGTTTAAGGCCATACCGACTCGTGGCTGTAGGATTCGTTATATTATTAATCTTTTTTGGAGTTGTATTGAACGTTTCTGTTCTGATTGTTTACTGCAAGCAACGGTCTCTATGGAAGCCGCTCAACTTGTACCTGGTTAGCACACTACTAGCCGACACCTTAGTGTTGATAATCATACAGCCGATGTATCTAAAGTACATAGTTTCAGATGGATGGGTTCTGGGTGATTTGGCATGTAAGGTATACCTTTCAAATGTAGTGATGCTTTTCTTTGTTATTTTATATCTGACGACTGCGCTCAGCGTGGAAAGATATCACCTGATAGCCAATTGCTTACAAAGTTTCACAGCAGACGCAGATAACACCAAAAGACGTGTGATAGCAGTGAATCTTTGTGTGTGGATTTTCGCATTTTTATTTTCTGTTCCGTGTTACATCAAAGCTCATGTCAGTGAAGATAATGTTTGTGTTTATCTAGATAATACATCAGAGTTTAATTGGTCCGTTTACGTACGCATAGGAGCTCAAGTATTTTTCGGGTTTGTTTTACCATTTTCAATGATTCTTATATTTTACATCCTGACTTTTTTCAAAATCAGAAAGAGAATAGTTAATACAGAATCTAGAAGCAACACTGACGAAATTAAATCAAGAGAAAAAACCGCCAAAGCTTTCCTTGTAATAATTGCAATCTATTTACTTTGTCATCTTCCTATGAATATTCTTTTATTCAAGATAATAACTGACACCTATTTTACGCCCTGGCAGAAATTTTTTGATGCTGAAGTACTTTGGCTTGTGTTCTATTATATAAAAACAATCAACTTCTGCAGTAATTCTGTTATCATTTTAATAATAAGCTCTGAAGTTCGTACACATGTGTATAACCTTAAGCATACATTCATAAAAAAAACTAAGTAACAAAAATATGTTATTGATTCTCTAATTGGAGTTCATGAATACTATCATATTGTGTGAAATAACTTTACTAACATTAGATGTAAATATTATAGTGTAGATTAATGAAAGAATACAATCGGTAAGTAATTTGTTGACATCTCGCCTGCTCTAAAGGAATCAAAGGAATCTACAACTCTGAATATACAAATAATAATCTTACCGTTTGTTGTTTATAAGTGTGAAACGTGCTCTCTTACATTACATGATGAAAACGAACTAAGGGTTTTAAAAAACAATGTTCTTCAGAAAAAAATTTTTGGTCCAAAAAAAAGATAAAGCTATTGGGGATAGCCGGGGTTATATAATGAGTTACACAACCTGTACTCATCAAAATACATTTTAGAGGATAATAAACTTGCGTAGATTATGGTGGGCACGACATACAGTGCAAATGGGAGATTCTAGAACCTTGTTCAGGGTAATTACTGGCGAACCCAGTGAGAAGAGAACATTGAGAATAGCTAGACACAGATGTGAGGATAACATTAGAATGGACCTGAAAGAGATAGGATATAATGAGGTGGACTGGATAGAAAGGGCTCGAGATAGGGACAAGGTGTAGTGAGGTGGACTGGATAGAACTAGCTCAAGATAGGGAAAGGGTGTAATGAGGTGGACTGGATAGAACAGCTCTAGATAAGTGTAAGTGTAGCACTTTTGTAATTGTGGTAATTAACTCTCTAGTTCCTAGTGTCATTTAGTAAGTATGAAGTAGCCACGTGTAGCATGGATTAATACTTTCAGTGTAAATGTAGAGCAATTATAACTCGTGATAGAGATGTCTTATTTTATCTAAATATTCAGATAACATTTTACTAACCTTAGCAAGAAATATCCTGGTAATTTTAATGTAGTAAGGATATGCTCTCGTTACCCAGGATAAACATATCATCACATATCTGGTGAATAGATGTCAACGAACGGAATATTATCTGTATGAATATTATATGTTAAACTACCGAATACTATTTGATGGATAGATGTCAAAGTGTCTATGTTGATTAATTATGTAGACTTATTTTAACTAGTGCTAGGTAGATTGTAATGAAAAGTACATAACAAATGATATCAGATTATAATAATTGTATTTACCTGTACTAAGAAGTTAATATACACCCTGATTTACTTAACAATATCATCATCCTACAACTAGAAAATTTACTACGTCCAATTTTATGTATTCACATTTTTGATAGAGATTATAATACCTATAAAATAGCAATAATAATAATAATTATTTCAATTTCAATCTCATTTATTACGTATAATGTTGTCCAACAGTCGTAAGACATGTAACAGGCCAGCACTGAAAGTACACAAGTACCATACTAATACATATATTTACACGAGAAAATAAGATAAACAAAATGGCTAAATAACATTATGTAATGATTAATAGTTACAAAAAAAGTAAATAATGATAATAATAAAAATAGCAATAGTAACCTAAAACTAAAGAGTTAAAAGCAGTAACAATATGCAAAAAATAAATAAAAAATATTGTAAAATATAGATATTATAAGCAGAACCTCTTAGTGATAAATTATTGATAACAGATTGCCTTGAATAACTATCTGATTTTAGCTTTTCTTTTATGATAAAAATCGAATTCGACATATCTAGAATTGGCGCTATGGATACAAAGACCTATAAGGCTTACCTTATAAGAGCTATTGAGAAAAAATAATTTTGGATTACAAGAAGCCCGAGAAGGGATATGAATGCCTACATGATCAAGGGCAAATTTGCAATAAATTTTGCTATTGGACATATTAAAAACAAAAAGGGCATCACAATCAAGTACAAGCGAGAAGAGAGTTTGGAACCCTAAGAGGTTTCGAATAATAATAGTATTCATAATAATAATAATACAATATTACTAATGTTGATCGTAATAATATTTTTGTATTTTCTAAAACCTGTATTAGTAACAAAATAAAGGTATATTTTCATTGTGTAGTTTATTAACACTATTAATGAATGTTTATATAATATTATTTACAATGTTTCATTTGTCTATATGTTTAATTCTATGTACCGTAGTGTTAAGTCAGAAAACTTAACATGACAAATATGGCATTATTAGAGAAAAATATATTTTGGATTAGAAATAATAGTTATTAATTTTTCAACTGTAATATTTTCTTGTAGCTTACCCTTAGCCGTGAGGTTATTCTTGTCCCTTCTCGGGCTTCTAGGACTACTAAATTGTTATATTGCTTTATAAAGCTAATCATACCACTTTCTAGGCTTCGCTATATTACATTTTATAAATTATGGTATTGGTTTCTATGCCTTATTAAACTACATTCTAAGTTGAACATTCTAGTGTTTACCAACTGCTAATATGTTTTAACTAAACCAAAACGATCTTCATTTATATTTTATTATGAGGGATTTCGTACCTTTCACCAATTTTACTACTGATACACAACAGAGTCTGGCCCAGTCACAGTGACTCTACAATGGCTGATATCTGACACTACGGATAAGGTCACACACACTCTAAAGTGTCTGACCTCTATTTTCATGGACAGTCACAATTACTCTACAGTTTCTGACCTCTGACATTACGGACAAAGTCACAGCTACTCTACAGTGTCTGACCTCTGACATTACGGACAAAGTCACAATTACTTTACAGTGTCTGACCTCTGACATTACGGACAAAGTCACAGTTATTCTACAGTGTCTGACCTCTGACATTACGGACAAAGTCACAGTTACTCTACAGTGTCTGGCCTCTGACATCATGGACAAAGTCACAATTACTTTACAGTGTCTGACTTCTATCTTTACAGACAAAGTCACAATTACTCTAGAGTGCCTGAACTCTATTTTTACGGACAAAGTCACAATTATTCTACAGTTTCTGACCTCTGACATTACGGACAGTGTCACAATTACGCTACAGTTTCTGACCTTTGATATTACGGACAAAGTTAGCCACTCTACAGTGGCTAACCTCTATTTTTTACGGATTGAGTCACAAATAGTCTACAGTGTCTGACCTCTGGTTTTACGGACAAATTCACAATTACTCTACAGTGTCTGACCTCTATCTTTACGGACAAATTCACAATTACTCTAAAGTGGCTGACCTCTGACATTTAGGACGCAGGACGGGTACAGTCAAATCTACACAAATATTATTATTGTGTAATATCTGAAGCGGTACCATTGGGTTAATATAAATCTCATCTAGCTTTATTTGACGGTGATGCCATGGTCTAAATTATAATACAAGTCATTTTATTTAATCTACATTAAAACAATACAGTGGATTCCGGTTAATTGGAACACATTGGGATAGGTCACTCTGGCCAACTAACGACTGACCCAAATAAACGAAATTTTAATGGTACAAACATTTATTTAAAAATACTCTAACTAATGTGAAAAACAAACCAAAATGTACATACATAGAATGACTATACAGTACATTCTTGTATGTGTCAAGCAAGAGTTACACATTACTTAAGAGTTCTTTCTTTGAAAAAAAAAAATATATCGATTGTACCCGGACGTGTTTTCTTTAAGGACTGCACCTGTACAAAGTCGGCGCAGGTATCTAGTGCTGATAAGGGGCTGCCTTCATTGCCTTCCCGCATGAAGTAGCATCTCAATTCAGCGATATATTTCTTGGCATTCTGGTAGTCACTCACTTAGGTGTTTCATTTGTGCCAAGCTAATGAGTATTAGCTCGCACAAGAGAGTGGGTATCTCACTTTGCGTGGTATCTACTACCTTTCATTGATTTTGCTGCTGATTGAATTTCCCGTGGTCGGCCTCTGGTGGTGGTAATGTTCCTAGATCTTCACTAATGAGCCTTAATTAATTTGAGTGCTAAAACCTCTTCCAATAAACTCTTTTAATGTTTGATGCTCAGATGTTTTCTGTCTCCCCTCCCCTTTCTCTCTGCTCATTACGCATGCGCCATCCCCCTCAATCCCCCTTTCGCGCAGTCTTTCTGAGGCGTGTTTGGCTGAACTTTTCACCCCTTCTCTTTTCTCTCTTTTTATTCCAGTGGGGAGTGTTCTGTAAATTTGTATTACGAGCTTATGTTATAGAAAAAAAGACTTCTACTTACTGTCTGGAACTGAACGGTTATCTTAGTTCTTGTTTTCTTGATCTATATCGCAGCGGACCGCCACAGGCTGGTCAGGACGCTATGGCATCCTGTGGAGTGGAATCCTGGACTCGCAGTAGTTAGCCCCCACCACAGCTGGTTTGATTTATCAAATATTCTACCGCTGGTGCACTACACGCACTTGCATCTTTCTACCGTGAGGATTAGGATAGACAACTACTAGTTATGTTCGGTTTGGTTAACACCCGGCTAATGGGATGGTTCAACTGTACTTATGTTGAGCAGACATGGACGATGTATAAGCTACTTCACTGTGCTCTAAGTATGGTACCTGTATTAGTGAAATGGAGGTTGTTTTATCTGGCTTGCTAGTCAATGAACTGTTTCTAGCTAGGCTCCCTCAGGCCCGATGGGTTGTTTTGGAGAAATGTAAGTGATATGGACCTAGGTTAAAAGGTGGCCTTTATATCTGCGAGGCATGTTGTCTTGCAAACATGTAAGTGCTTCGGCTAAGTAAATTTGGTAACTCAAAAGCATTTAATAGTTACAAGATTTCTCATATAGTTTATTTCCTTAGGGGAATGTATGCCTTCAATAATATGGAGTTTCTGAATATTATCAACGACCTAATTGGGTTGGCTGGGCCTATCATAGGATCCACTTTACTTATTGTTATTTGGTATGATTGTAGCCTCTCATTTTGGGCACGGCTTGTCTGAGCGAGACCGTAGTGACCCGCTGTTGTATTGAATTCTCCTCCCTTAGAAGGGCTTAAGTCACGCACGCCCTTGGCCTGAGGCCTGATTTAATGTACACCATTATTATAAATTTTGATCATATGCACAGTGTTAGCCAATAACTACTACTACTGCGATCTCCCAATTGGGGTTTACAATTTATGAACTGGTAAAATACGGTAAACTCCCCCGTATGGTGGGCATGACGTTCACGCAGTTTATGTTTCGTCTTAGAAGGGCATACAAATATCTTTGATTAATGAGTGCCACCTACAGGGCAGGGCGTCTTGAGGAAACTTTGGTTTATTGGTTTTACCCCTTAATCTGTTAATCTCAGTCCAAACGACTCGCTAAGGAACTGGCTACCTGGCTGTTAGTCAACTGCCTCATGTTTCAGTGATTGATCAACGTGTAAGGTGTTGATCCCTTGTCTGATGTATTATTTATACGACTAAAACCATATAGACAACCTGTATTGATCTGCTAATGTATTGTTTAATGTTTTCACTTAATAAATTGTTACTTTAATTGTTATTCTTGCTATGTAAATTTGCATCCCCCTTTAGTTTTACTAAGTAGGGTGCACATTTAATCATATTCTTGTTCTTCTGTTGTATCTGAGTGTTTTGGCGCAATTTCCTCAATAATTGTATCCTCACAATCTTCATTTTCATCATGGCATTGAATGTTATTGTCACTGCTTAGTAAGCTTTACAATTTTGGAAGTGTTGCAGTTCTATAGACATTTCATAGTCTGTACATATAACTACATCTGAACCACAATTAGTCGTGAAACTACATTTAATAAAACAATTATGAATTGTTTTGCTGCTTATTTCTCGCCTGCTATCGGCGATGAATTGTACAGCTTTTAACATTGAAACATTTGCACTGACTTATATTGCTTTTGAAGATGCTGTCAGAAGATTTTCCTCAATCGCTTCAAGGATGTGATAAACCAGCTTTCCACGATAATACGTTTTCAATTTTTTTTTATAATTCCTGCGTCCATAGGTTGTATCAGGGATATGGTGTTAGGGGGTAAAAATTCCAGTTCAATATTTTTCAAAACATCTACACGAGTGTGTACTGTACATTTGTCCAATATCAATTGAATTTTTCTGGACTTACGTTGCAGATCCACGCCTTATTATTTGCATAATATGAAACTGGTGAACTGCCTATTGTAAGCCCCTTGAAACAACGAGGTTTGGCACTTTTACCAATAACCAAAAGTTTTAGTTTATCACTTCCTGGCATGTTTTAGCAGCACAACACAGTTACACGATCCATCGCTTTCTTTGAACGGGACAATACTATGTGATTATAGCTCAGAGAACACTCTTGTGTAGCACGATAATACCAGGCCTGTTTAATCGGTGTTGTAAATGACATCAGCACTAAATTTTTTAAGCAACTGTGATTTCCATTGGTCAGCGCTCGTAGCATCAGAACTGTCCTTCTCGCCGTGTGCATTTTGTAACTAATATCATTTCAACACTTCCATCGAGACAACCAACCATCCGTTGCTTTGAAATTTACATGGCCTAGCTTCTTGACCAACTCTTTTGATTTGCATTTTAGAATAGGGCCGCTCACACGCTCACCTCGTTTAATTACATATTTCGTTTATGAGGTGTTTTATAACAGTCGTGAAATTGTAGATTTCAGCACTTTAATTTTCTCCACTAGCTGACGATGACTGATGTTAGGAGTTTGAATATTTATCTTGTAAAGAATAGCAATTTTTTCGTAGAGTGTCAAATCTTTAAGTGGCATCTTGACAGTTTTATTCATTATATTTAACGATCCTAGCTTAGTTCACTGTTTGTTAGAGTTTTAAATTTATATTAATCCACACAATGAACAACTATACACGACGCATAGCTTAGTATTCTCGTAAACAATTGTATACCGCAAGCATAATGTCAAACAGAATATGATTACCATGACACAGAACAAACAACACAGCTACTCTACAGCACTATTTAAACTCTACTGAATCAGCTGCTGCTTGTACAATTTCCATGTTACCAGCGCGCTATCAACATGACCTTCACTGCCACCCCACAGAGCAAACGCAATACACACGATGACTTCACAACAACAAACTCAGTTGCAGCCCACAAAATATCTATGCTACGAGCTTGGGAGCCTACATTACCTTCACTGCTCCAATTAAGCGGAGAGTTGGCCTAAGTAAGTGGAATAAATTCAAGGTTAATACTTCTTTTGTTTATGTTCTTAGAGTTTTGTCCCAAATAAATGGCTGCTCCTATTAACCGGAATCCACTGTATATATTTTTCAAAATGGATAATTTAGTACCAAATTCACACAATTATAGTATCTGTAGAGAATAAGCGCGGATCTGCTGTGGACAAAGGAACTACAAAGCTCTAGCAGATGCTAGAGTTCTTTTGTGACGATTTCGATATTGGTAGACTCTTTTTATAACTATCCATAATTGTACACATTGCCAAACAGAAAAGAGTAGCCATAACCTAATGAGTGACATACGGAGGTTTTTTTTTTTTGGAAGACACCACTGTTCAAGACCTCCTACCCGAAGTCAACAAATGCATGAAACTCTTCCGCACTGCTCCTGTGACGACCCCTACAGCTGATAGGTCATTCAGCGCTCTTCACCGCTAAAAGACATACTTGCTGTCTACGATGAAGCAAAATAGACTAACCAACATAGCAGTACCTAACGTACATCAGGATGCGCTGGACAACTTGGATCTTAGACCATTTGTAAATAAGTTCATCAAAAGACACCTAGTGCGTAGAATAACTTTTTACTGATTCTGAAATCATTTTGATAAACTTTTGTTGAGTATTTATTTCATTATTTAAATAAAGAGTATTAAATTTAAATTTCTTTGATTATTTATTTTAATATTCTATTCATTAAAACTGTTAAGATAATTTGTAAAGAGTCTATACACCTGATCATCTCAAGTCACTTAAGGTAAATATACAGTATCTGTGATGATTATTCATGGAACGAACAGCTAAAACAAACTACCGGTAGTAAATAATGGGTTTGATAACACATTGTTTACTAAAATAGAATCCAACATTGAGTATTGGCAAAACTAGTAATGTTTTTGGTATATAACATCAAGTTTTTAGGTCATCACAGAAGAGTAAAGACGGCAGTTGTTAAGGGGCTATTCCAAAGTACTCTAAATACTCAGATACCAGTTTACAGAAACTTGTGGGGAGATTATCCTGCAGCTTGAGTCCTTGTTCAGTACGGAGGAGAACACCCCAACTTATCTTGAAAGTTCAAGTTAGACAACAACCCTGCAGCAGTTGGTGGTCATACGTTAGATACCAGATACAATTATTACACCAAAGATAGGCCATGGCGTGGAAATGCCGAGAAGGGACTTTGATAGGACGAAAACCTTCCATCTAAAATATTTCAATCAAAAAGATTAAAATAAACCCCATAGTTATTATTTACCACTGTCTACTTATCCCAGTAAGCCATCCTGACACGTTGGTCCACAAGAGAGGGAGTAGCGATATCACTATACATTGACCACCATTTTATTCATTGACTTTACTATACATACTGACATAGAATAAACTGATATTGGCACAACTAGAGGCTGAGAATAAGTTATGCATAAATAACAGCTTTGATTCATTGTAATTAAAGTAATGTTACAAAAAAGTCACATGAATAATTCACATTAAATTATATTTCTATAAATTATTTATAAGAGAAAAGAACTATAGCTATACAACTGATAAGGTTTTAAATTATTAACAGCTAAAAATCTATTTGTAGTCATAAGCAACTTGTTAATTAACATAAAATATTTATTATGAGTAACGTTTGTTTGTATCAACCAAGAAATCTAAAACAACTATATGATAAAGGAAAGGTCAGAGGGAAATATTCTTATAAGTGAATTCTATAGCAACACTCAAAAAATAGATCTCTCATACAATCTTAAAAGATGAGTTTTATAGTGTGTCAAAATAATCACAATTCCTATCAAGTATATAAATGAATTTTTCGTCAAATTTATTTGAATGATTTATCAGTTGGTTGAATTACCTACTCTATTCTGACCATCACTAGGGTTACAAAAAGTTCTATTACCAAGGAATGATTAAATAAACTGTTGGTTTTCATTTAATTTGGCTTGTAACTCATAAACAATGTTATCTTTTTAGAGGTTACTTATTACAAATTGTTTAAACATTTATTATCATCATCTGAAACTCATTTGGCAAGGGAGCGGTGTAGAGCTTGTCTGTCGCAATATAGGTAAATTGTATATTCATTGATAAGAAGATCGAGGGTTCTAAACACGGTAAAGTATAGTGTTTTTTTTTATCCTCTATGGCACCTTTCCACTAAATTCGATCATTCTCATTCATAACGCACAAGGTTATAGTAAAAACGATAGTAAGAGCTGTGGTAAAAAAAATTAATGTAATTTGCAATTGTATTGTATAATATATCCCTGTTAAAACATATCAAGTTAAACATTTATTTATTTGCATTTACAGTTATAACTTTGGATGCAAAAGTAAATATGTCTAATTGTTATACAAAGTTTAATACCAATTTATTTATAGTGGTTCCGGAGGTAAGGCATTTGTCTCGCAACAATAACTATTCTTAATTTTATAAAGATTAACATTTGTATCCCATATAAGTGTAAGGAAGGCGTACTTTTGTATTTCCCTGCCCATCTGCACTAAACAAATGCCATTATATTTTTTATAATTTTATCACTTCATTTTATAATCTTTTTTGAAATTCTTTTTGATAACATAAACATGTGATAGTATGTGTTTGTTTTGTATTTTTTGTTTTGCTTATGAGTTTTTTTAAAGTTTATCTGACTGAGCATACTTTTTACAAAACACTGCTTAAACTATTTTTACTCCTCCATGAATTTTACATCTTTCCCTTTAACCTTATTTCATACAATTTTAACTTTAACATTTTCCTTTTCCCTACAAACTTCAAAGAATTTCCTAAAATATTAAAATACTTAGACAAATTTCTATTTTACATTGAACTTCCCCTTCCATATTTTATGTTTCATTTCCCTTTCTTGTCCATTACAATTTCATCTTTCCTTAGCATTTTTAGTACAACTTTAAAGTATATATTTCAGTCCCCTTCTATGTGCAATACAATGTCCTCTTACCTTAGAATTTTTAATATAATTTTACAATTTAATTATAATTTCAACTCCATGTGCAATACAATGTCTTCTTACCTTAGCATTTTTAGTACAATTTTATAATTTATATTTATTTCCTAATCCATGTGCAATACAATGTCCTCTTACCTTAGCATTTTTAGTACAATTTTCAGTTTTACATTTTCTTCCTCCACCATGTGCATTACAATGTCCTCCTACCTGACTATACTTGGTACAACCTTCAGTTTTACATTTACTTCCCTTTCCTCCTCCATGTGCAAAACAGTGTCCACCTTTCAAAGCTTGTTTAATACAATTTTCTATCTTACATTTTATTCCTACTCCATGATCTAAACAATGTCCTTTTATTTGAGCATAGTTAGTACAATTTTTTGCTAAACATTTTCTCTCCTCTCCATGTGCAAAACAATAGCCTTCTTTCTTAGAATGCTTTTTACATTTATCAATTTTACATATTGTTCCCCCTCCATGTGCAAAACAATGTCCTCCTTTTAGAGCATGTTTAGTACAATTTTCAGTTTTACATATCCATCCCCCTCCATGACCTGAACAATGTCCTCCTAGCAGAGGCCTCTTAGTACATTCTTTTGTTTTACATATCCTTCCTCCTCCATGTGAAATACAATGTCCCCCTTTCTGAGCATGTTTAGTACAATTTTCAGTCTTACATTTCCATCCTCCTCCATGAGCTGAACAATAGCTTCCTCGAGGCTTCTTAGTACAATCTTTAGTTTTACATTTCCTTTCCCCTCCATGTTTAGTACAATGTTCTCCTACCTGAACCTTCCTAGTACAATTTTCAGTTTTACATTTCCTTCTTCCTACATAATTTGTACAATGTCCTCTTCTCTGTGGACTCTTAGTGTAATTTGCTGATCTACTTTTTGTCCTAGTTGCACTTCGTAATCTATAAAACCCTTCCGACTCAGGATGTCTACTTTCCTTTTTGTTTTCTTCATTGTTTTTAAAGTCCTCTGCCATTAAATGATTATCTGAGCGACTATATTTTCCTATTTGATCAAAATTTAATAAACTGGTTGTTTTACATTTTAAAGTACTAATTTTACTTTTTAGTAAAGTGTTATTGGAATCTGTTGCCTTGTGATTTGCATTTAAAGATAATTCCAGGTTCTCCTTAACACATTCAATATTCAAATTAAAATCAGAACATGCTTCTACAACTAGGTGGGACATTTCCCTTGATAAATCAGATTGCTCTTGTTCCAGTTTTATCTGTAAACACAAGTCATGCAAATAATTAAATTGTGATGAAAATATTTTTAAATAGTTGCCAATTGTATCTTGGAAACAACTTCAAACCTGCGACCTTTAGCTTAGTGCAACAATACTGTACATTATATTGTTTATTACCAGAAATACTTTTATGTTCGACTTAAAATAGTAAATGAATACCTGGTATTTGTTGATTAAGGTGAAGTTGTCTGGGGTTGATTTCATTATTCCTTCACAAGAATCATAAAAATTCATTTCAGTCTTCACAACACCATCGACAGTATATGGGGTGTCAGACTCTATCTAAATATACAGTACAAATAAACATTTTTCATCAAAGACAAACAAAATTTCGTATAACTATGTATTAAGTAAAGTAATTACATACAGACACTCAAGAGACGGTCTGATATTGACATGGAATCTTATCAATATCAGAAAATCATAAAGGATTATGTAAGGTAGCTTGGTACTTGGGGTTCCCACGTAAGTAGTCCTAACTTAATAAATGGGAAACCTATAACATATTTATTCACACATTTTCTCAAAGATAACGTTATAATTGTAGTATAGAATGAAGAAAAAAAATACTCGAACTCTTACAACAGTGTGGAATTTTACACCCTTGTTGTATTTCAAGGTTGTAGGTAGGCTGGCGTGGTCTTGTTGACTGGCCACCAGAGGAACGGGATCTGAATATAACTGTTTTTGTATTTTTAACTTACGGGAATATTTAAGTGTCATGGACTTGATAGTAGAAATCATGAACAAATTTATAATCACGTTAATAATTACTGAACCCTGAATCCGTATTAATCCGAACGTCTTCTATGAAAAGGTTTGATATCTACCTGAAGAATTGGGGAATTAACAGGTAAATTTTGGTGTTCGCAAATTATAGTGAAAACACTGGAAATTTCACACAAAAAACTAAAGTTATTTAAATATTTGCTAGTTTGGGACATTAAATTGCATGTTTAAAGGGACGGAATTTACAGAGAGTAAAATGGAAATATGTATTCCAACGGTCAGATAATTTTATTTTATATATTATAGGCCACTACCTATCCTGATTTTTCTCCTTCTATTAAACATTGGGTTGCATAACATCTGCATGGATACCCTAGCAAGGACAAATAAACCTCTTTAAACAATATTGAAACTACTTAATTTATAGCAAACTTTATGAAGAGCAAAATTTCATTACTATATAACAATCTCTAAATCAGTGCTTAGAGGACAACTTAATATTCTTTGGACCCATATGCATATGCATACTTGAAGTGTTTGAAGCACATGAGCACCGCTTAACTTAAAATATTACCTACGTGTCCCCTTGCAGAATTAGAACAGGGTTTATTAATATACAAATTTATAAAGAAGTAAATGACTGTGTTTAGATTTGTTACTCCTTAGCTTATTCACTTAGTAACTATTTTTACCTTGTATTGATGCCTGCAAACCAATAAACAGAACATGCCTACGACTGGTCCAAACAACCTAAAAAGGGACCCGTAGGAATCTTGATGACAGGATGTGTATAAAAAAGTATGTGGAAGCATTATGTTTATCCAGAATGAGAAACAGGATAACATTTGTTTAAAATATACGCCAAAGTAATTCGGTGCAAATAATGGAGTGAGTGTTTATAATCGCCTGTGAAAGAGGGGAAGTGTTATTAGTAGATAAACAAGTGACCCTCAAGTCAAACTAGTAACTTTCTTTCCTCTTTTTCTATTTTGTACAGTGGAATCTGAGTGTGATAGTGCTTAGAGTGCTTAGTTGAGTCAAGATAAGATAAAACCCACTTTGCAAAATACCAGTGTTGAAGACATACATAGTTTTTATAACTATTAGATTAAATGTTACTTTTACTATTTTAATTAGAATATTTTATTTATGAATACATAGATATTTATGATCTGATGAAATTCCTTAACTATTCCCTGAATAGGTAAACCATGAAATAGATAACACCCCTACATTTCTTGGGTTCCAAATTCAATGCAATAAATATTAATTCCAGTAGGTTGAAATTAATCTAATCCACAACTTGAATTTTTTTTAAATTTATTTCAAGTTAGGAAGGTTTTTTTTAAAATATTTTTAAACTACGTTTATTTACAAGAAATTATTATATATGTAAATTTGAAATTATTATGTCATTTATTATATAATTCGAATATAAATAATTATATTTCATGTACATTTAAATATTTACAAAAAATATTTTTTTTTTACTGTTGACAAAATTATTGAGGTGTGCCAACATTAAATAATTAAGTCAAGTCCTTAAATTTTAATTCATAGTGAGTGACATACAACCTTAATATGTTCTCTGATTGTTGATGTTCTCTGATTGGATTTCATGTTCACGTCTGAGGTTTGAAAGTGTTGTGCTTCATAGTTTATGGTATCTATAAAATCACCAGCCATATTGGAATCCATCTATAATTAAAAAGACATACTTTTACTGATATTCATTAAATATGTTAGTAATGCAAAGGAGATACTTATACACAATTATATTACTAACTGTGTTTATAATTAATACGGTGACCTGGCGGTCTAGGGGTAAGGTGTCAGACTTCTACGCTGGCGGCCGGGGTTCGATCCTCGGTCCCGGCAAAGATTTATCTGATTACCAAACCCTTCCTTCACCTCTGACAAGACATCTTGTGAATGTGAGGAATGCCAGGCCTCCACCGTGGTTCGGATTCCACGTTAAATTGTAGGTCCTCCATTTCATCTCACAATCACCCTACCATTACACATTAGCGTAAGTGCGTATAAACCGAACGGGTAGTAAGACGCGGTGCTAATAATAATAATAATAATAATAATATAATTAATATTTTCTTCATTCACAAGATAAGTTTCATAAATCAGAATACAAAAGCAAGAATTGATATCAAAGTGAAAGTACTATTTATTATGACATGGTAGGACAGTAATCCAAATACAACACAACATTTATAGGGAGAACTTTTAATAAAATACAAAACGTGTATTACAGTCTAAATAGATAACACTTTTTATTTTTAACCTTTAAGTGGGTAGGCCCTATGTGGGGTAGTCACAGCACCCCAGTCAAAGTTTTCTAAAATATATCATATTTTTAAGTTGGCAAGAGACCTCTTCAATTTATTAACTTCCTGTTTTTTATCACGTGACATTTGGGAGTGGTAGTGGCACACACAGGTTGAATTTGTGCTCAGTTACACAGCGTCAAACGTGCTAGGATGATGTCAACACCCCACCTACCTACTTGTGTTTGGATTTTAGGCTTTGTTTTGCTTTTAGTTTTGTAAAGTTTGAATGGTTTTTATCGTCAAAATGTCTTATTAAAAGGAACAGGAGCGTCTACAAAAATTGTTGGAAAAGCTTTGTGGTGTATATAGTAATATATCAGAGTTCAGTAACCCTGATGATGGTGAATTTGATTACTGTGAAGAAAGTGCTCATCAGTCAGACAGTGAACAATTGGATTGTGACATAAGTTTTCCTCAAAATAAACCTAAATATTGGACGGGAAAAGATAGTAAAACGAAATAGGGGGACAATCAGCTTCTACATCAGTCAGGTCAAGCAAACATAATTTAGTCACTAATTTACTGGGAACCAAGCATTTTACTAAATTAGCCAAGACCCCACAAGAGTGTTTTGATCTTCTTATTGATGATGTCATTGTAATTGTAGTTACAGATTGTACAAATATTTAGATAATCTATATTTAAAGTTTATATATAAACAAAAACAAATACCGGGAAACTAATCAATTCGAAATTAGATCTTTTTTTGGGCTGCTGATAATTGCTAGCAAAGGAGGTAGACTAAATTTAAGGGATCTTTTCAAGATAAATGGAGTCGGAGTTGACATATTGCATTCACTGATGTCTCTTGATAAATTTTTATTTTTACTAGGAGTAATCCGTTTCAACAATATTTTGGACAAACAACAAAGAATCAAGATAAATTAGCACCCATTAAAAATATCTTTACAATAATTGTGGTGAACCACCAAAAAGCGTTAACATTCTCATAATTCGTTACAATAGACGAGTAGCTGGTCCCAATTAGGGGACAATGTATTTTTAGACAATACATCTTTTTTAGTAGTATTTCATAAAACCTTTCAGCACGAATTTTGTGGCCTTTTAACTCTGTTTAAATCTGCCTTTTTTATTGTTGTCATTCTCGTTAGCTATTTGATATTCAAGCATTGTGCATGTTTAGCATTTGTCAGTGTAGGGAGCATTAAATCCAATATTAAAGTTTTCAATGAAAGTATTTAGAAAGAATTCATATTGGACCAGTATTTTTTCTGAGGGATTTGCTTCCATGTACATATTCCACATTTTATTTACATTAATTACGTTTTGTAAGTACTGCTGTATTTTTTCTCTTCTCCTTAAGTAGTGCTTTTGTATTGGTTTGAATGTTTTAATAAATTTTTTGACAGTATCCCTTTTCTTTTCATAGATTACTTGCTTCCAAGGACCTCCACAGGTTTCAGGTGGAGTGATTCCTAATTCAAGGTATTTGTGGCAGAGTTTCTGAATACGATTGCAGCTCTCTTGAAGAATGGTAAAATATGCAGATTGACAAACTTTAACATTTTCCTTATTATCTTGTCATTGTTTGTGTAAAAAGAAAGTAGGCCTCACCTTCCTACTGGAGTTTCTACCTTCGGGAAGGCGACTCCGTTTTAAGGACGAAACTGATAAATGTTGTAAATAAAGTTCTTTTTAGATTGTAGGTCTGCATCCTTGTAGTAGTTAAAGTGGATTTTTCTGATGTTTTGCATAGAAAGCTGGATAAAGTTATATCCACTTTTACCTCTGTGATCTCATGTGGGGATCTTTGGGAATCCTTTTGGACGGTGTATGGAAAAAATAATAGTGAATTACATACCATACTATTTATTTAAGTGCTCAAAGTAGAAGTAAAATGATAGCCATATGAGTTTGTTCACATACTTGGCAATCTTTTCAATGTTCCTTTTCCATGTTTCTTGACGGTTTTTCTTCTTCCTCGACTTGTTAGGCGTTTCAACAATGCATTCTTCCTTGGATATGCCATTGAGGTCTTGATCCATCATTTTTGAAGAAATTACCTACAATAAGGCTGAAAAGTAATACACAAATAAACTTCAACCTGTTGTTAAAATACCAGCTGTTCTCCAGTGTAGCCAACATATTACTTTCTTGTACCTACTTTCATAATTATTTTTAAAACCCATATAATTGTATTTGGAAGTAAAATAACTTTAATTGTAGATACATTATCGATAAAAAAATGGTCCTTAATAGTACAACAAAGGATTTAGCTGCTTTTGCAATTTGAAGTATAAGGTTGACATTTTGACATAAGGATTTAACTGCTTTTCCAATTGTAGATGTGACTGATGGATATAAGCTTATTTGCAACAGTAAACACTGGGGATTTAACTTCTTTTTCCACTTGACCCACTTTTATCCCAATGAGTTAAGGACTATAGAGATACCAATATCATATTTATTTTTATTTTGGGATATAGATGCTTTTGCACATAGGCAGCTCATATATTGAAATTAAAGTTTTGTGAAATTTATGTTTTAATATCTTAATTAGTATCAGATTATAATGTATTTTACTATTTTTTTTATCCGAGTTACATTTTTTAATTATAAATAATATTGAACAATAAAATGAAAAAATGCTTTTTTAAAAACCTTATCTTGGGAAAAATGAATAAAAAATATTACCTGAATGTATTGAAGTTCATTTTATTTATAGTCTTATATCTCATAAGAGTATTGCTAATTTAAGATTAGCTATAACCAAATATACTGATTAAAAGATCTAATTAAAAAATATATTTATTTTGGAGTGTTGTGAGCAACCCCTTCCCCCTACCTACTCGCATATCTGTAACCCACCTACCTACTTAAAGGTTAAGGATTGTAATTTTACAATCATCAATGACATCTACTAAAAATGACAACGGGATATAAAGTTAATTAACCAAATTATATGTGACAGCAGATCTGATTAGATTTTATAACTGTCAGGTTCTATCTATTAAAATCGGACTGTAGCATACTAATTTATCTTACTAAGCCAATAGTGTATTGGTCAGAGATCCTGGCTACAAATTCAGAGGTATCTCCCTGGTTCGATACTCCACCCTTACAAATGTATCTATGAAGCAGTGAGTCTGGATTGGGGTCGAACTTATTCTCTTGGAGGACAAATGAGGAGCTACTTTCACAAGGAAGTAGCAATTCCGCTTTATAAAATTAATATTACCGGCCACATGGCTAATAATGCTGAACACATGACTCTTCTATTCACAAAGGATTGCACTATCATCGTTAATGGCGGCGACCACTCGGATGGTATAACTAACATGCGGGCCCACGTCATGATTTTTTTTTTGTTTAAACAAAAACTGAAAAAGACGAACTAAGAAAGTGCAACAATCAGTAGAACATCAAACAATCTACAATGGTCATCAAAAAACCTCGGCTATATGAGAAACCTGTAGTTCACTGTAACTGTAAACTCAGCTCACAGTATAGCTTGGTGAAATTTTACACTCCACAAATTCATCCTTACTGAAAGAGCTGGAGGAAGTGGCTCTAAATACTTGGAACAAACAATGCTAAAGAGGAAATATAGCTAAAAACTGTATGTAAAGATTATGGTTTACAGATACACACTTCAATAACATCTATATAAAAATAGATCAACAGTTAATAGTAACGACTAAACAAGTTGATCTAGCTCGGAACTTTTGGTATAGCGTTCCAATGCTCTACCACTCAAAAGTCAATTATTCATTTCATGCTCAGGGGAATTATTTATTTATAGTTTATGTTCTTTGTTGTAGTTCCTGTAGAATTTAAAATAAATAATGTGAAACCAAAAGATAAACAACTTATAGGTAAGGCCTATTGACCTGGGATTGAAGGTATTCAAGGTGTAATGTGCCTTGTTTAACTTTAGAAAATGCTTTGAAAAATATCAATATGTCTTGGTCCTCTTTATTTCAAAACAAATTATCGTTTGTTAAATACATCTCATGTTATGGATCCTGAGCTAGTTCTAATTAAATTATTCCAAAAATATTAACAATGTATGACTAAACTTATGTTTACATATTAATATGGTGTATCTATTTTAAGTAGAAAAAAATTACCATTTAGGAAATAAATATAATAAACTCGCCTTAGAAATGGCAGAAAATCGAAAATGTTGATTAAATAAGCCTGGAAAGTATGAATTTGATTAAAAGACCATGAGGACAACTTGAAAGTAAATCCCAAATAATACTTGTTTTTATAATAACGCAAAAATTATCTTATACGACGAAAATGTACCTCTTTTCAAGATAAACTAACTTTTACAAATGAAAGCTAAATTGTATTTTAATCTAAAATAAGAGCACAAATTAAAGATTAAAATGTGTATTAGGATACAACAACTATAGCCTATCAAACATTCCATAATTTAAAATACATATAATTACAATAAAGACTCAACTTAACTTAACCTAGCCTTACATTCATTATTGAATTATAATTTTGAATAATATTTCAATAAACAATTAAACATTAATAACAAATATTACGATATTTAAAGCAAAAAATCATGGTAAACCCAAACGTTGGTAAATATTTAAGATTCTTCGTTCCTCTAGTTATTTTAGTAACATTTGTTTAAATGTTTAGGCCTTATTACTCAAAATTATTAATCCTTTTCTTAAGTGTGAGTGTGGTTGGTGGTGGTGGTGGTGGTGGTGATAGAAGAAATATGTCTTGAAACTAAATAATAATATTATATGCTTTGTTTTCATGCGTATTGTTCCCGTTTGAACTTAATTAGAAATGCATTTAAATTTTTAAATTTTTCGAGATAAATATTTAAGAATTATAGAATTTGTTTTAAGACTACTAAGCTCTAAAATATTTCTACCCACTCCCTATTAAATTTATTTTGGTTAAAAAATACATTTTCTACCAATTCAACAAAAATACTGGCACTGTCTTTATTTCCATTCCACAAGAGGCAAAATATTTGATATCTCACCTCAGTTTTAATGCCTGATAGTCCACACATATCAAATTCATCTTCATTCTGAGGCTCTGTCTTGATAAGTTCAAAGGTTTCATCCTTCACGAAAGAAATATCACAAGTCTCCATTTTGAACACAGATCACAGTTAGCACAGATCAATAAAACTAAAACATTAGTTTAGTCAAGGTTAAAATTTTGGCAGAGCATTTTAGTCCCTGGTGCTGCCACTTAAAATCTATGACTGTTCTGGTAAGCTGTGCAGTTGTGGTGGATCCGTTTAATTATTTTTTTTATTACACCACTAAATTTTATTTCTTAAATTGTGTACCAAGTATATTGATCTCTATAATATATCTGGGTGAAATTTTATAGCAGTCGTCTGCATACCATTGTGTAAGAGAGAAGAAAACTTTTGGGTTTCTATTTCTCCCCTACACACATTCAAAGCAATGTGGCATTTTGACATCATTTTTTAATTTGATCGAATATATGAGATACATCAATGTGTGATTAGTTAAATGAAATAAACATGTTAGTAAAGGCTTTGAAGAACATAACAAAGTTCAAAACTTGTTAGTTGTTTTCTTTAAATAAGTTGATTTAGCCTAATATACATTATGATTTTTTAAGGAATATCGCTTGAAGGGCCTTTATCTCGTATCAAAATCCTACCCTATAGTTGTGTTTAGTTAGGATAAAAGACCTTCCAGAAGGAAATTTCTACTTCCGTCCTAAATGGCCGTTTATACTACCCAAATATTATATATATATATATATATCTGTTACGAAATAAAGAAATAAAGCCTTACGGATTAGGACCATTACTAAAAATCAGGGTTTAGTAGAAACCGTATTCCTACGATCCTATAACCTTAATTATCATTTGAACGTAGTAATTCTACACAAAGTATACCATTCGAATAAATTTAATATAGTTTTTAGCTAACTTGTTTCATTATATTACCCAAACATTCAATAGGTAATGTATAGAGAGTTATTACCTTAATTTCTTCTTTGGTTAGAAGAAAGCCATCCCACGAAGATTTCATTTCCACGTCTGAAGTTTGAAAACTATATTCTTCATAATTTATGGTATCTTTAAAATCCCCGCCAAATTTGAATCATTGTAGAATTTAAAAGATACATACATGTACAGATATAAATTAAATATGTCAATCATGCAAAGGAGATACCCACCCATTCATAAATATTTAAAAACTGTGTTTGTAGTTAAAATATTCTGCATACACGAAAAAAGTTTCATAAATTAGAGTACCAATACTAGAGTTTATGTAAGAGTCAAATTAATATTTAAAATAAAATATCAAATGAATCCTAGGGAAGATGCTATTAAAACACCGTTTTAGGCTTAATATTTGTGAACAAGCTTTATTTTTAATGTACTGACTAATATATACTTTCTATTTACACGTAGCTAGAACTAGAAGATACTGATGAAACTAAGTTGAAATTAAAATACTTGATAATGAAATCTAAGGAGGCAAAATGGTGTTTAAAATTTAATCATCAATATTTAACTATAGGACTCTGGTATATAATTAATTTAATTCCATACACTATTGTAGTTAGAACTTGCCAACATAATGATCAAGCATTAAATGAAACGTATAACAAAAAGTATAATGCAAGCTAAGGTTTTCTAGACAAGTTCATCTTCTTCAAACTTCTCAGTCATTTTTGTGAAAAAATATATTTTGACTCTTATAATTATCATCTGTATGGTGAATATATCTCCGTTTTTAATTACACTTATTTTTTTAAAAAGTATTTTGTAAGCTGATGTGTTTGATTAGTAATGTTAGGATTTGCATGCATTTTTTAAAGAACCACTGCTACTTATTCCAAAACTATTCTATTGCACACTTCATTCACCCCCACCCCCTCCCCGCCCCACACAAAAAAAATCCATATGTAGCACATTTGTTTTTGCATAATTCACATATATTAAGTATTTTGCATATTTTTTGAATATTAGTACATTTCAAGTTATTTATTTATTTACAATAAATAATAGCATACCTCTTATATTCATAGTTTTTATTTTATGTCCCTTTTTTCATATTCCTTTAAACATTAGCATTGTTGTTTCACATCGCTTTTATTGATGTAAAAATTAAGACACTTGAAACATCGAAACATGGGAAGGATATCTATCATTTGTGGGTAAATACTAGACTGAAATTAAATAAATATGATGATAGAAATATGCATGCTAAAACATTCCCCAATCACTTCTTTTGGAGTAAAAAGGAGTTTAATCCAACAAAATGTTGCTACTGAAGAGACAAAAATTGAACCAGAAAATTTAAAGAATTCTTGGTTTTACATTGTTATGAAAAATTATGAGAATGTTAACAATTATTATTACTAAATCCATACTAAAAATAAAATTTGAAGGTAAAATTATTTGTAACAAACATTTTTTTTACAAATTTGCATAGCCGAACAGATAGTCTACTATTTAATGTAAAGCCCTTTCTTTTAAGTGCAAATTTGAATCTATTTAAGTATTATTTCGGACCAAACTAGGACAGTGGTTTTTTTTAACAAATACTTATTGGCAATATTACCTGTGTATAATTTCATATAGGCCCTACTCGTATATTTACATATTTCAGACATTAAATATGTCTATATTATTTTATTACTATATCTTCTACTGACAGGATAGAACGAGTTGTCATTTGTAAGTGGAATTTTTTCTCCCCTGCGCACATGTGCTTACAATCTGACCACCCATGCCGTATAGGCAATCACATGATGCAAATTTTGTGTTTACATTACACGTATACATCGGCCATACATATAGATGTGACTTTGAGATCATGTTCACTTCTTTGAAGTACCTCCACCCTTTCAATTCACTTGTAAAATTTAGTGTTTGATCACGGTTTGGACTAGAAAATTCAATCAGCCGGCGTTTGTGGTAGTTTTCAAAAACACTGCAAATAAATTCTACAAATTTAATGCTTTATACTTTTGAAGCATAACATTTTTAAAAATACGAGTAGATGCTTCATAGTAGTTATTTGTGTTGTTTCCCCTCGTTATAATTTCATTACGTAAAGCTAAATACCAATTATTAATTTTTAACCAAAACATTTTTTTTAAATGTTTGCTTAGGATTGCTTTTTTTAAAATTACAAATAAGTTATTTGAACATTTTGTTCACAGTATCAACCGTATTCTCATAGAGAACCTTTTGAAATAATTGTATGATAATCTTTCGGTCTTCTTTTTCAAATTTGTGACCACTCTATATCCCATAACCAACGCCATAACACCTGACGTACGTGAAAAGTGCATTAGTAAAAGCCGTATAGTTGGAAAAGCATGTTGAAGAGCATTTCGTTCTGTGTCACTATGATCAGTCATTATAATTGTTGGACAGAAATGTTTTATCATGTCTAGCTCAAGTGCTTCTTTTAATAACGCTGATGCTATTTTATAATTTCTTCTGTCAAGGATATATAGATAACACAGCCCAAGGGAAGAGCTCCAGTTTTACTGCCACAGAAAAGAAATGTACCACTAGTGTTGGTTTGATCACAGGGACCCCTAAAGTCTACAACTATAATTTAATTCGCATCATCGAATGCAAACACTCTTTTCATAATTGGTGTCACTATCACCTCGGTCATGGTTTTTTATTGTCCAAAATTACATGGTTTCCCGTCGCTTCTAAATTTTCTTATATTTTAAAAAAAAAATCTAGTAAGGTATCAAATTTTTGTCCCCATAATAGTCCCTCCTTTATACTGTAAATAAATTAATTATAAGTTTCATGGATGGATTTATTTGAGCGTCAGCTAAATTTGCTAGAGAAACATTGTCATCTTTTGTGCTCTCAATAACATTTATTTTTGGTAAAATTTTGCAGCAGATGACGTCATGCCTGAATTAAAGTAGGTGTAAAAGTTATCATTTGTTTCATATGCACATCTTAAGCTAAATGCCTGATACATTAACTGATTGATTGTGGTGAAACTCCATGCGTATTATATAATTTAAACCAGTTTTTAAATTAGGGTCATTTTTACCAGTGGTGTATTCTCTGGGTATGCTAGTCCTGCACAGCATACCCATGATTATATAGACTAGTTTCTAAATTCAATGTTGTTTATGCAAACTGTGTAAATGGTAATGTTTAAATTGTGAATAAATATAAGTCTTACATGTATAATGTATCTATATATTATTAATTTGTAAACTGATATTTGTTCATAATTCACTAATATTGTGTTTTAAGTAATTATTCCTCCAAAAGGGTCTTCTACCTACCCAGCTTATGAAGCTCAGGACCTGCTGCTTGAAAAACAGCAAGCAAAGTTAGAGAAGTTCTAATGACCTTGACCAATGTATATGGGATTGCAACACTCCCCTTGCCCCTCACCAAAAACATTCTGACAATGAACTAGAGTGTTTAAAACCCAGGGCTTGCTGCATACTTATCACAAGCAAAACAGTGTGCCAACTGTTGAACAAATATTCAAGAATCAAGATCACAATGATTATTTACTAGGCTAGTATAGCTCAAGTAAAATAAAATAAAATAAATGCAAATAACATATGTGAAATAATCGTATAAATAACAAGCTTTAAACTATGCAATAATTAAATACATATTTGATTGTGTTTATAAATTCTAGGCACATGTATCATCATGTATTTGGCAAGTGTATTTACTACAATTTTAGAGTAGGCCTATACATGGGTGATGATGGTTAGGGAGGGTGGGGAGTGAGGGGCTAATTTAACTGTAGTAGCTAGACATAGGGATGGGAAATACTGCTCCTTTAGTGGAGCAGGAGCAATCTGTTACTGCTCCACCATTGCACCTGTTCCTTTTACCTGCTCCTTTTTGTCACAGTCACTATATTCGAACCTACTCCTAGCCTAGTAGCAGTTATCACGTTCCTTGCTTGTGCCGGCACAGCAACAGCACAATTCTTTGGACGAGTGCCTACGGGTAGAAATTTAAATGTCAAAACGAGATAAGAACTGAGTTGTGCGCATGCGTGAATACGGAATAAGTATTTTGTTTCCATTACACCATCTAGAAAAACTATAAATTATTACACTTAAATTTTTTTTTTAACGTTGGTGTCTATACTATTACCTATACTAACTTAATCTATATTTAACGGTGATGTGTTCAGGACTATGCTAATTTCTAAGCTAGTTTATTTGTCAACGTTAAAACTTGTCTGCTTGAATGGGCATGTGTAGGTGTTTATTTATATTGGTTTCTTATTCAGCATTCGCGCATGCGCAACATGTACACTTGTATTGTTATTTTTCTTCTTTCTTGATCTTTCACTTTGCCGGATCTACGCTCCTCTCGGAACAAGCTTGCTGTATTGTCAGCTGGTTTGATCTTTTCGTTTAATAGCATAGGAATCCGCTTCGGTGGCCGTTTGGTCTAACGTGCTACTCTTTTAGACTAGACTGCCGATGATGTAGAGATCGAGGTTCGAATCTCAGTCGGGTTCACTTAGGGTGGTTTTAACAACATGGTTTTCCACTTTCTCTCTACACGCAAATGTGGTTACACTTTCTAGCTTCCTATTTATATAAACTTCCGAATTTTTAAAACCATTAGCGTAATTAGTACACGATCATATAACCTGAACGGTTAGTAAGATACAATCCTAATTGTAACTGTTATATGTCCAGACAGGAAAAAGGAGGGATTGGTAGAAGTATCTAACAAGTCAGCTTTTTTAAATACTGTCAAAAATGTTGGCATTGCAGGACTTGGAGGGGCTTATCTCGTTCCATGTGCTAAGAACAATAATGCTATTGTACTGTCTTCTACATCACCTTTAGCAAGATTATCTATAGTGAGATTCTGGTAGGAAGACCAGTAATTGAGTCACAAACACTAGTAAAACTTATTTCATATATTCATAACTTAAGTCATGTGATTTGCATTTTTAACTTTTGATAAATACCATCAATACTTATAAAATAACATTAATAATTAATTATAATGCTTTCAATGTTGACCCCAAAAAAATTATGTTTGAACTTTCTAGAACTATTCTTCCTACCAGAATTATATTAGGGCTTTTTTTTACACCGCGTCTTACTGCCCGTCCGCTTTATACGTATATGTACTAATTACGCTAATGTGTTAGGAATAGTGATGGTTGATTTTAGAGGAAGTGTACTCGCATTTGTGTGGCGTGAGAGTGGAAAACAATTAGGGGGGAAAAAACCTCAGTTCACCAGACCAGGATTGAACCCCGACCTCCCTGTCATCAGCAGTCTAGTCAATTGCAAAAGTAACATGTCTATACCGAAACGGGTATCAGCTTTAATACGAGTATATTGCTCTTGATACCATACTGCACGCATTATATTAATTATACGTTTTATGGCTTGTGTCACCCTGCCCCCCATACACACACACACACACACATACACACACACACACATACATACATACACATTGACTCAGATAGGGATATGATTCCCCCTGTAGTTACGTCCTTGATGCCATCAAACTTTATATTATATTCTATCACTAAATAAGCATTTTCAATCCCACTCCATCAATGTTTTATAATCAACCTGTCTTAGCACCCACTCGCGTTAGACGCTAATTCTAACTATGCTGATATGCTATGGATAGAGAAGGTTGAACTTATAGGTAATGTAGCCACATTTGTGTGAAGATAAAATGAAAAACCATTTAGTAGAAACCACTCTCATTAGGCCTACAACCAACCAAGATTAAACCTAGAACTCTCCGTCATGGACAGCCCAGATAGTGAGAGTGCGAGAGTGACGCCAGGGACTAGGGGTCGGCAACTTTTTTGATATCCTGGGTCTTATGGGGTTAAATAGAATTGTTGAGTTGATGTGAAAAATGTAGAGCAAAAAATTCCAACTTTAAATTTCTCATGTATTAATTAGTTATTAAGTTTATTAATAGAACACAATTGTTTGTTTTCTAAATATTTTGTGGGCTACATAAAATCAGTTAGTGTCCGTAGGTTGCTGAACCTTGCCTTAAGCCATTTTATCACTAAGCGGGTTCCTTCAATGTTCATCATTAATGTATGCAATTTATTGTGAAAATACATCACATACTTTGCTTGTATTGTGGAGATAGCGTTTTGTACTATGACATATTTCCTCCTCAAAACTCATTTGTGATTCCCCAAACCAACTCTAAATTAGACCTATAATAGATAAGTAAGGTTCCGTTGTGAAAATAATACACGTCCATTCCACTGTACGACTGCTCCAAAATACCCCTGGAGCATAAAGGAACAAGGTTGCTCCGGACCTGTTCCAGCGCGGTCTGTGACAGAGAGACCAGAAAGTTTGCTCCGAACCTGTTCCAGCACTGTCTGTGACAGAGAGACGAGGAGCAAGTTAACTCCGAACCTGTTACAACGCTGCCTGTGACAGGGGAGGAGCAAGGTTGGTTTGGACCTGTTACAACGCTGCCTGTGACAGGGGAGGAGCAAGGTTGGTTTGGACCTGTTCCAGCGCTGCCTGTGACAGGCGAGGAGAGAGGTTAATTTGGACCTGTTCCTGCGTCGCCTATGACATAGAGACGAGGAGCAATGCAAATTGCCAAGCGTTTATAAACACGTCTTCTATGACGTAACTACTTTGGGCTACCATCTACCGGATAACTTGTAACGATGCAGCCTTGACAGTAGAAGCTCGGAGAAAACAAATGGGAATACAATACAGTTTTTTTTTATAATGGTGGCGTAATAGGTGGAAAGTTTCAAACGGGCCTGTGACAAGAAGGAACAGCTCCTTTCGTCTGTCAGGAGCAGACTGTGACTGTGACGTCAGAGGAGCAGTGACAAAGGAGCAGGTTGTGATTTCACAACCCATCCCTAGCTAGACAATGATTTTGCTTTTTAGTATGAATTATTTATGGAGTTTTAACCTTGTTCTTTGGGTTGTTGCTTATAAGTTTATAATTTTTTGCAGTATACACTATCAAATTATTAGTATTGTAATTTTATGTAACTATACATAAAGAATCCCAAAAGTTATGAGTGTAATTTCACAATTTCAAAATGATTGATCAGAAAAAGGTAAAATAAAATTTATTTTTAAAAGTAAAATTCTTTGCAATAAGCCATTGACATAGCAGTAAAGAAATAGGTTCAATAGGGAAAAAACTCCACTTTGTTACTGTTATCACAGTTTAGGGATCTTAATAGCTTCTGGAGTTAGGATTTAATAGATAGTTTTAGGTTCATACTTATTATTGCAACGTGAGTTGTACAATCCACCTTATTCCTCCCAACAAGTTCTGATGGTCGCTTGAGCCATGTAATACTTCATTTTACTCTTTCTATATATTACTTTGCGTATTGCTACCTGTGAGTCCGACACCCTAGCCTAGTTGGCTGTTTGCCCGCCTATTGAGCTAAGGGTTCCGGGTTTGATTTCCGGCATGGACTAAAAAATTAGTATTTGTAAAATTTGTATTTCCCCTCTCACGGTGATGAATTAATGGGCGGGGAGCTGGGTGTTGTGTTTGTTCTAGATTTAAGTTAAGTCGTGTGCTGATATGATCACTTGATCCCTAAGGTGCACGTTAAATACCTCAAATAAATGAAAAATGAAAATGCTACCGGTGTGTAATTTTAATTACACTCAACCAATTTAATAGTGTAATTCACTCTTATACAGCCAGGAGTGTGCTCATAACTCTCAGCCTTGACATTTTTACTTAAATATCAGATTATTTAGGTATTGCGATGAACTGCACTGTGCTGTGTTTTGATATTCCATTACAATTTGAGGGGATGATAGTCATCGGTAGTTTCACGTTTTGGTGTGTTTTGAGCATAGTTCTGGTGTACTTATATGAAGTCAGAATAAGTAATAGGCTGTAAAGGTGGATATTGAAACAAAGGTATAATAAGTCAAAAAAGAGAGACAAGGGGAGTTGGAAGGTGGGAAGTTTCCCAATATACAATGCGAGTACAAAAAAACAAACATAAATGTTTGAGATACGTTGTTCTAAACTAGATGTAATCATATTTAATTATTTCCAGGGGAAGCATCTCAAGACCTTCTTGGACAACAGTGGTTAAAAGTCTTTGACCCCTGAATCCTCCCTGCAGATTTTAGAGTATAGCATACCTATTGCATTTCTCAGAATACGCCACTGATTTTTACAAGTGTCCTTATTTACCTTTTTTTGTATTTAAAGTCACATTTTTTATCTCTGATTTTATTTGTATATTTTCTTTCAGTTTTTAATTTATTTATTTTAGAGTGATGGCATTTGGTCTTTTTTTTTAAACAAATTGCGCACTTGTTTTCCATATCTTGTTAATAATATCCTATTGGTTCGTATTTCCCTCGAGAACTCTTGAACAAATGAAGAACACTGTTCATCCCAGTTTTCATCATTTAGTTTGCAAAAAACTTTAGCTCCAAATCTGACTATTGCCAACAAATGTTTAAAATTTTATTCAATTTACTATCAGAACAAACATCGCATAAAAATATCATAAAACTTTCTTCGTTTATTTTGAAAAATGTAACACTGTTGCATAAACACACACCATGTTCTCTCGCTTCACTCACCATACTGTGGGAGACTAACGGTTATTATACAGGAATGTTAGTGGCGGGGAGAAGTGACGCAGGCGCTGAATAGGAATGGGGATCTTAGTGGAGTGCGAGTATAGTCATTACAAACCTCGTGATATTTCAGACTAAGCTGAATCTGTCGGGGGAATGTAATTACACGACCGGGTATCAAATCTAAAACACCTCCGTCTTACTCGATGGCTAGTAAAATAATTATCCTCTCTAAGTTACGGTTAATCAGTAAATTAAGGGGACCCGTTTCGTTGGCTCTTCTCTCGCAACAGACTGGACTGCCGATGACGATGAGATCGTGGTTCGATTCCAGTCAGGTGTACTGAGGGAGGTTTTTCCTAAATGGTTTTACACTTTCTCTCTCCACGCAAATACGGGTGTATCTCCTATAAATTCAACCTTCATTATCCCTAATCCACTAGCGTAATTAGTGCATCTGCGTATAGCCCAAATGGGTAGTAGGATTCAGTGACAGTAAAAATACATCTTGAAGGGTGTCAGTTTCCACTTAAATTATTATGTTCTTTCGACTAATCAGCAAGTAACACATCATTCAGGTAGAGATAAATCAAAACACACTATCGCTAAAGAGCTTGGAAGTGGCGTAACAGATTAGGCTTGCCCC